>JBBPCZ010000148.1:16921072-16933719 GCA_037974445.1 Brycinus macrolepidotus | reverse complement strand
TATGATTGTATATAGCATTTATAAGAAAATTTGAAGAACATTTCGAAGAAGACTGAAGAAAAGAGAAAGAGAGAGAGACAGAGAGAGAGAGAGAGAATCATTTATATAATATATATTATATATAGTATCCTTTTTCTTAAATACACAGACCACCAGAAATGAGCTCACAATGAAGAATTCATATATATGATTATATATTATGAATAGCATGTATAAGGAAAATGGATTGAGGAAAAATAATGCTATTTAACAATGCACTGACACTCTTCAATGCACAGACTGTCAGAAATGAGCCCATAATGAAGAATGTGGGCTAAAGGAATAAAATGAATGGTAAATAAGAGGAAGGATGACAACGGGGGGTCTCATTTTCATACATCCCCCCCCCCATTTCGTTAGGCAGTATAGTGTGAGAGACACAGGGTGAAGGAGCATCTGGCGTGTTAAACTCAAGCTCATCGGCACGAGAAGAGCGTCCATGCTTGCGCCGGTTGCACTGCCGTCATCATTTCACTTGGGGGTTGTGTAATAATTTTTCGGGGGGCATTAGGGGGCAACTGTATGCATCCCTGCCAAATAAGCAATAGCCGTTGCCTTCGTGTCCCTGCAATTGCAATTAGCTCACTGCATGGACACGTTCAGGGTCATGTATGCTTCAACGTCACCCCGCAGTTTTAGGACCACCGTCCATATTCATGTTGGCACACGGATGCCACGGTTAAACGAGGCTCTTCAGATGAATATGTTTTTTTAATACTCCGCACATGTTCTTCCTGCAGGCTGTAACCTAATTTGGACTCGTTCAGTTCCTCCTGAGACATCCCAGGAGCCTCCCAGCATCTTCTCACACAAAGGACGATCTACTTCCCAGGCATATTCTCAGCTATTAAATTAAGAGCTGAAATCCAATAGATGATGAGGTTGATGGCACAGTTTTTCACTCAGATGAGTCAAAAGATTACAACATTACAAGGAATTACAGGGGTGAACACAACACAGCCTAGTCCTAGGCCACTGGTGTGTGTGATTATTAAGATCTTCATGACCTAAGTTGAGTGTGGAAAACACACACACACACATACATACACACACACACACACACTCAGGACAGTGATTGGAACACACACACACATATACTCGGGACAGGGATTTGAACACACAGACACACAGACACACAGACACACACACACACACACACACACACACACACTCGGGACAGGGATTGGAAAGCATTGATTTACAAGAGCAACAATGACATAGCCCCAGTACCAGCATTTCCAAAAACACAGAAGGGATGTAAGAGATCTAAGAGATGTGATCTTCAAGAATCAATAAGGTCATGCCACTATCTCAGTGAAAGCAGCCATGGCTTTAGATGTTTTGGACTCTATTAAAGAACAGAATAAGCAAAGCAGCATGACACAGAAATGGACTTGTTAAAAGCAAAGGTTAGGGCCAAAGTCTGATACCAAGGCAAAACCAGTGTAGTAGGCCTGTATCTAATGAGGCAACATGCTGTAATGCCAAATCAACACACGACTGCTCCACCTTCATGTGTTCTGCTCATAGTCTGCAGGAAAACTAATCAGGCAACAAAAATGACTAATTTAGCATCAATGTTTTTTTTTCTTTTTCTCACCAAGAAATAGCTAAGCCTGCTGATTTCTGCAGGCAATATCTCACCGTCTCCAGTGCCAAATTCTCAGATGTCGTGCAAATGAATGCAGTGCAACATCACAGAATGAGTTATCAAACTTTACACACAACGGCATGAGACAAAAACGACTTATCCCAAAAGCATGCATACGTTATCTCTGACTAAACTGGCCTCCCAGAGAACTGGGCATGGTGTTAAATTCAGCACCTCGGTCAGCGGTCAAGGGGGGCTACAGAAATAAAGTAGATTTGGGGACATCTGCTACCTTATGAATAAATTATTATTTAAAACCCCATTTATTAGCAACAAAATGACCCATCTTAACTGCTATGAAACCAAAGTATTATTATAGTAGTATTATATACTAATATATATTCTGATTCTGATTTCTGATTCTGATAATAGTTTTATAAGTATTATTATTTTTTAAGGATCATATTTTTTCTTAGTGGTGGTCCGCAGTTGTTTAAAAGCTGATTTCTTGAGTAAAGGCCAGATAAATCAGACGCAAGCGTTCATAAGAAGGCTGTAAAAAATTGCAAGTAGGAACTGGAGACAGGGAGCAGGTGGAGGACTTTAAGTGGAAAGCTATTTTGTCAAGCTTCAGCCCATTTATTCTGTAAAATGGGTTTTTGTATTCCATGAGCCCACAACTGCAGAATCTTGTCCATTGCCAACTATTTTTCAATACCAGAATGAAATATGTTGATTTTTTTATCTCAACAGCAAACAAAAAGAAGAAAAAAAAGTGTAGACAGATGTGTCTGAAGGAGTCAGGAGGTTGTTTCCATTGCTTTGATTAGTTCAGAAAAATGCAGTTGCCACTCATCATGTTTTGTTTTGTTTTGTTATAGCTGTCATGTTAAGAATAGTGAGATAACTAACCACTGAGGCCTAGAAAACAGTTCCGTTTTACAGCATTCTCCTCTAAAAATGTTTTTTAAAACTGGCCCAATGTTTCAAAGTTGTTTGTTCTGAGGCGACTGATGGATGATCATCATTTGCAGTGAAAGCTATTAACCTTGTCATGCATTATTGATGGTCCAATGCAAATAACTTCATTATGTAAAAAAATAGTAAACACAGCAGATTACACAAATTAAAGAAAAAAAACACACGCACTTGAATTGACGAGGAGATTAAAATCTCATTCTCATGTCTGTGTCAAAGACGAGTAAGGGTGATCGCACTTACAATATGATCTACATCAGTTTTCAACCACCATGAAGCGACTGAAGGAAGAGAATAAAGTAATTACAGGCTGGTTCAGTTGCACACTAAATAACATTTTCATGATTTGACACAATACTGAAGGGCACAATGACAGAATTTTGAACTTGCTTTGTAGACCCATTATTTTTAAGCTTCTGTAAAGACCAATTCAAGAGGAATCCCACAAATGTTCCAACATTTCTATGTAATTAAATGGTTAGATTCAAACAAAGTCATTCAGATTGGTTTGCTCCGCTCTAGAGACACTTAGTGAGTCAGAGTTTTTCACAGGGGTGGTGAAAGGAATCAGATATCCAAAGTGTTTAATGCCCCTAAGAGCATTAAGTTAATACATGAAATTTTAACTGGTACATTACAGGGTGTCTGAGACATTGCATGAAGCCTGAGATTAAAGTGCTTTTTTATTATTCATTCGTAAAAGAGAGGTACATGAAGGGTAAAGCAAAAAGTCCATTTTTTTGTTATTATTATTCAAATTTACCACTATTTTACCAATATCAATATCATAAAAAGACGTGTAAAGGACTGCTGGCCATTTTGCATTGTAAATAATATGGTCTAGTGTAAGGTTTTCTACAGTGCACCATTTCACATCAAACCACTCAGAATAACTTTACTCAACAACTGAATTGTGTAGAAAATTGGTGTCATTATTTTTTAAGGATCAGTCTGTTATAGGGGATTATCCAGAAGTCTAACAGGCCAGGAGTATTAGATGCTACAAACTTTACCCTGTTTCTGATGTGTATTGAGATTTTTTGGGGTCATTTTGCCAAGTAGTGACTTTCTACATTCCCTATGTAAAGTCCCCTAACATTAAAGCTGGACAACATGGACAATCAATCCAGTTTAGTCAAACAAAACCAGACACCTTAGACTAAGAATATCAAAGTATCCATCACAATCATCCTCCCTAAGTAAACTTGTCATAATTTGCCCATCCTTTCAGGATTTCTATGCCTCTTCCAGAAGTCTGAAGTCTGTCTTTTACTTTTATTCCTTGCAAATTTTAAATAAGATGGATGGAATGTAACTCATGCAGTATTTCATGATGTAAAGAAAAGAAAGTGGAAGATGAAGGCTGCTTCTGACATGCACCTGAGCTAAAGTAAGCATAATTGTCATCTGTAGAGACACAGTGGTTCCCAACCCTGGTCCCGAAGCCCCCCTGCGCTGCACATTTTTGTGTTTTTCTTGCACCCAACTCACCTGATCCCGAAATCAGCCAATTATCTAGCCATTAAAGCAAGTGTGTGAGAGTAGTACATGTGAGAGTATGAATACTCTGAAATGTCCAGGCCAGGGAGTGGGGGGACCTATGCCGTAGACAGTAAAGATGTTAATCCTATGGGAGACTGTCCCTCTCTCTGCTCCTAATTAGTCAAAACAAGCACATGGCTCCATCTAGATCAGCATCACCAGCTCCTGTTCATTGTTCATGGACTCATTACGAGACACATACATCCTCCCTAGTTTTGCAAAGACTTGTCCGATAGCATTACAAATTCTACCTGAAGCATGTCTGAGTTATAAGAATGGGCTTATCTGTTGTTCCTGTTTGTTTACCTGCTCATTTTGAATATAATTAATGGAAAAGCCCAAATAAAGGTGCTCATATGCTTCCAGTCGCCTCTGGCTCATGGCTCACATGCATCTCAGTGTAGAAGTGCATGGAGCCATGGTAACCAAGTAATGCCAACCATATCTCTAGCTCAGCTGCACTGCACTCTCCAATATAGCATGCAGCCCTCCAAATACTTGATAAATATTGTAATATATTAGATAAACATGTATGCATGTGTATGGCTAGAGTGTATGTATGTTTAGAATTAGGCTGATGCCTTCGTAGGCTAGCAATGAAAAGTGCACACACAGGAACTATTCAATGATAGTGCTTGGCTTATCTGGCCTATTTCAAGGGATTGTGTTGTAATGTTTGCTTAGATGGACTGAGGAACATTTTCTTTAGAGCTTGGGTGCTAAACTGTGGAATAAACAAAGGTCAGTGGTTAGTTAAAGATGTGGAATATCTTTTCCAACAGACGTCTAATGGCCAGCAGAGTCTATCGGTGTTAATGTTATGATGCTCCGGGGACAATTAAGTTACAACGATCACTGCAAGAAAAGGCAGATTTACAACCACATGACAAAGGAACATTTATTCAGAGCCCAAAAGTCCAATAATGCAAAGAGACAAGGAGCTCTGGCTGGGGTTGATCCACAAGTTAGGTGGGTTCAGATCAGCTCATTAGAAAATTCCGCAGGGCAGGTCAAGAAGCGAAAAAGCAGCATTTCAACTAAGTTATGAATAACTTACAGAAACGTTGTGACTGGGGTCATGGTAGGTTGTTGATTAACATTTTGGTGGGTCTGGCAGGGTGGGATGGCTCTTATAACAGGTGGGTGTGGGTCATAAACAGCCCTGACCCACGCATCACTACTGTCCACATCTTTCTAACCCTAACACACATTTCCTAACCCTGCACCCCCACCTCCTCCTAATACAGATGTTTCAGGCAATTTTCAGAAAAAAAACACACCATTATGAGCTTCATACATCACATACAGTCTATAATCCAGTAGCAAAAAGTGTTCTGTATAGTATCAAAAAAGGATTTCTGACTCGTGACAGTAGTGGAACCCTTTATAGACGAATTTTAACTATTTTGGTGCTATATAGAACTATTTTAAGCTCTTTAAAGAATAAACAGGCTTCCTGACACGCAGAAGAACCATTTAATTGTGCAAAAAAACATAATGGATTCCATTGGTTTTTTGTGTTTATGGTTCTTTATATTGCCATTGCCCTAAAGAACCCTTGAAGAACAAATGACTGACTAAATGATATATTCTCATATCACTAAATTTGGTCTCAGACCATTATGAAACACTTGTGTCCATTAAAGCCCACTCATCATAGAAAGCCCCCCATATCACCAAAATCAACAGCAGAGCCTATTTTGTCAGTTTCATAACTGTGAGTGGGAAAAAAAAATCCCTCGGAGGGTTTTGTTCAATCACAGTTAAAGGTCAGTTCTGAATTTAGTGCGCGATCATAGCCTGTCTTTCCCAGCAGCAGCAGCCTCGTGGCTGCAGAGCGCAAGAAGACAGTTCAAAAAAAGAAACCAAAACAAAATTTGGTAGTAATTTATAGAGCGGAATTGGCAGTGACATCACATTATCCCCCTATGGATTTTCATTTCCATGTAAGTACAAAACCAGTCAATCTCTTACTCCCTGCATTTAAAACAGTTTCATGATAATAACCTAGAGAGGGACCCATTTATCAGAGTGATTCACTGTCAATTGAACGGACTTTCAAAAATGCTTTCTTTTTGCAGCCGCAATCTAGATTAAACAGGCTGTTTATTCTTCCATCCTGTCAACATATTGACAGCTTTTATTGCCCAGGACGGAGTGCAGCAGCTTAAATCACTTAAAAAAAGCTCTGCCTGAAACATGATAAATGTTGGAGGAGAATAATTTCGTTTGCATACATTTTCACGACATTCAAAAAAAAGGTTTAGAAATGTGTTACGCCAGCAAATTTAAAAGTCTTAATGAAGTTGATCAAAGTAAACTCCAGCATGAGGAAACAAAACACTGCAACAAAAAGTATTATAATAATCCATGTATTACCACTGTCAAAAGAAGACCTTGTAGTTCAAAAACTTCATAAGAGATGTTAATATAAGAAATTGGACTTAGTGCTTTATTACATTTTCTATCTGAATTTGAAATTCTATATATATAAAATATATATTATATACATATATTATATTATACGTTATTTGTTTATATATATAAACTCTTGGTTTGCATTTGTCTTGGTCTGCATTTCTCTTTGTCTGGTAATAATTCCTTGCAAATCTTCCTTTTATTGTCAGAAATGCTTCTACAGCCTAACTTGTAGAGACTATAGTGGCATATACCAGTGGGCAGCTGGTGGCCTAGTGGTTAGGGCATTCGAATCCCATGCTAGTGGCACCACTGAGGTACCCTTGAGTAAGGTACCGTCCCCACACACTGCTCCCCAGATGCTGCTTCTTTGGCTGCCCGCTGCTTTACTTGGTGAATGGGTTAAATGCAGAGGAAGAATTTCACACTGTGTGCTGTGGTGTGTTCACGTATGACAGAAAGGTCACTTTAAATTTTACAGTATGTTCAACTAATTGTTTCCTCTTGGAGGCTTCAGGTTTGCACTTAAATCAACTTATGGTTTGATTTATAAATCTATAACTGATCTATAGGTCTTAGGTGCTGCAGTGGACACTGCTTTAACACTCTCCTTACCTTTTAATGACTTGTTCTTGACTGTATGATCAATACATCAGCACCACGCCCACCTCTCTGCTATAGTGAGCGAGCTAACCTGAGAGCTCCGCGACCCTCGGGCGCCACCTGGTGGCGATTAGTGGAAACACATTTCAGCACAACTGTGAAGATTAAGAGGTTTATTTAGAGTCCAAAAGTTTTGGAATGAGGGCATTAATTCACACTGCTGTGCTGAAATACATTTAAAGGCATTATTAAAGTCTAGCCGAGTCGTGCTATCTCAGTGGCAGGCCTGGGGTTTAGATGGAGCTGATAAAGCCTGAGCTTGAGGGTTAAAACTCTCCATGACGAAACTGGCCTATCCAGGCGCAAAACTCACAGTAACTATTTTTGAATCTGTCCAGCCCTTTTCCTGAACCAGGTTCCTGTGGGAGGGCCACTGGGAAGGCATGGGAATGTTCCTCCCGCTCACTTTCCCCATAATAGCCATCCAGCTGCAAGGAAAGAGTCAGGAGGAGAAACTCTTCACACAGCATTACAGGACAGGACAAACACGCTCCCAGACTGACAGGTAAGAGCCTATCTGTGTCAGCTCACCTTCAGTGGACAGTAGTGGACAGTAATGGACCCAGGCAGTGATGTGGTCTGACTGTTCAGATGGAATAAAAGAGACAGAAAATTCAGATTTATAGTTCAGGTCACCGATCCCTGAACTCATGAACTTGAATTCTACACCATTGTGTTCTTAAAGTGAGGGTGGATTTATCACAGTGAGAGGGGGGAAATATGCTAAATCTGGCCTTCCTAAATATCTTGCCATATTTAGACATTTCTACAGCATGCGCTCTTTGTGAACACATCACATTAATGGAAACAATTACTTTTTACTGCCCGCTCTGTCTATCTATCTATCTATCTATCTATCTATCTATATATATATATATATATATATTATAGAGAGAAAGAAAGCATGAAAGAGAAAGTAGTAAAACTTTACAGAAGAAACTGATGTAATAAAATCTCTTTCCATTTATTGTAAAAGTTCTGAAACATTGTAAAGGGCAGAACAGCTGGTATTTTTATTTTGTTAAAAAAAGTTAAAAATTTAAAAAAATGAACTATGTATCTATTTATCTGTCTATCTGTCTGTCTATCCATCTATCTATCTAATTTTGTATTTATTTATTTATTTCATGTTGCTCACACACTGAACATGGATGACTAGATGACTGATGTAGTTTGCTCCAGAGTTGCGTGCGGTTTGCATAAACAACACGCTCCCTCTGGCCACTGAGAGGAAAAAAGAGCCCTCTCCATCCAGATAAGTTCAGAGGGGTAAGAACTCTGAGCAGAGGATGTTTACCCACATGCGGAGCAGCTTGTCGCCTGGGGACTGCGCTAAAAGAAACGTGCTGGAAATGCTGCAGGCTCAAAGCAGTCATACAGGGCTGTAATCAATAGCAGTTAGATCAGCCAGCAGAGTAGCTCATCTCTGTCCCGTTCAATCATCTTGTAAGAAAGCATCGCTCACATTTAGCAAACCCACAGAGTGACACTAGTTAAACCTCTGGTCTTTGGTGTTCATGTAGTTTTAACAACAAAAGCTCAACATTGGGATCTGGAGCTCACACAGGCTTCAGGTCATTTGTGGAAAATCTTAACCTGTAGGTCAATGTGACTGAAGCAAATGGGGCAGAGGAAAAGGGTCATAAAGCTGACACTACTTGAGGGTTTGAGAAAACAAACAAACAAATGAACAGTTACATAATTTAGAAAAACTTATGTAGACATATGGAGAGCCTGAGCCTTACGAGATCCACGGCAAATGAGTAAAGGTCCTAAGGACCTTTCTCTTGATAATTCAATGTAGTGACATGCCTGTGACTCAGATGTGCCACAGATGGTCTGCACATATTGAGGGGGCTATACAAATGAGAGAGTGCACTGTTTATTTCAGTCTTTCACCAAAATGTCACATTGTCGCAGGCTTGACATTTGCCAGCTGTCTGTTTGTGCTGACGTGATTGTCGACTCTCATTTCCTGTGTGTTTTAATAAAGGCCTTCCAGTAATTTCAGTTCGCAGTTTTGACGTTGTCACATGATCGATCCATTGATCCATAATATCAAGGAGATTTCCTGACATAGATCATGTTCACATTGTAGAGGAATCTCCGATAATGGTAACATTGTGCTTCCCTAGACTATATTCCAGAATCACCATGGGCCATGACTACAGTTATTCGACTTCGCAAAGCTGTCAACAAACATGGCCAAAAGCCTCTGTGAAAGTGTACTGCACTAATTGGTGTTGCACTGCATTTTGTCTATTAATCATTAATGTTGGCATAATGTTGCCTTTTGCCAAAGGAGGAAATATGCAAATGAGCCCTTTAATAAATGTTTATTGTATGCTGCTGTGAGCGTCCTCAACAATGGCAGATGTTCTAGATGAGTTCTGATCAATTAGGGGATTCCTGCGGTCCAAAGCTGATAAATATTTTTGCTTAGATTAATGAAGGTTGAGTTTTAACCTTGCTGCTTTTTTTGTTGTTGTCTAAAAAAACTGAAAAACAGAAAAAGCTGCGTATAACAGATTCTTCACAAGGAGTGCTTTTATCACTCCAATCCAAAGTGGTTTTGAGAGCCACTGAAAAGGAGAAAACCAGCAGGTTCTCACAACCTTTGTAATTAGGAAATTTATTTAAGTGAAATGTAAAGGCTTCTGTTACAAATTGCATGTGCATGAAATATTTTAACTAGGTCTAGACTGAACAGCTGATGGGCTAACAGACTGCTCCAATAATATTTTTTTACTGAAGGATTCATTGTAAAAACTGTACAACTAACAACTTAAAAACGATGACATGCATCTGTTATATCTTTTATATTTTGGAATTTCTAAAAACCTCTGCATAGTATGTCAAAGTCTTGAAGGGCCAGTCTTGTAGAGTGAAAGCGTGCCTGGGGACAATTTTTTACATTTTTAGTGCTGTATCACAGTAAAAACTGCCATTAACAATGACACACCCCTCTAAAACTTGCCCTCAGATTATTCTAGTCTGTGTTGCTTTTACATGCAGAGTACAGATGGTTACACAAGCAATACAAGCTTACAAGTAAAATGATATCATTAGCTAAAGGACCTGGACAATGCTGATAAGTGCACCATCGTTGCTGTTTCCAATTCTCCCTTTATTGGATTGGTTTCAAAACTTCATGCTCAGTTTGGTTCCACCTTTATAAGTCTACTTCCACATCTACATTTGGCCCATTTTTTAATGGTAATCTCCAGCCATTTTTGCTTCAAGATCACAAATCAAATCAAACCACTTTTATTGTCTCACCACTTTTACACAAATCTTCGTTGTATAGTCCCTCACAATAATACAGTTTTGTATTTAGAAATGTGTAACTAGAACAAAAAATATATAAAATTATAGATAAAAAATACATTAAAAGTGTTGCTGTAGTTTCTTAATTAATTATAAAAATAATTGGTAGATTATTTGATTACTAATATAGTCAACAGTGATGGCCCTAATATGTTGCAAGGCATATCATAACCATGTAGCGGTGCAATCACAATATCATCAGTACAGCACACAGTATGAACAGTGTGAAATTCTTCTTTGCATTTAACCCATTCACCAAGTGAAGCAGCCAGGACCACAACACCCAGGGAGCAGTGTGTGGGAACGGTACCTTGCTCAAGGGTACCTCACTGGTGCCACTGGCATTCCTGGGATTTGAACCCATGACCTTCCGATTGCAGGGGCAATTCCCTAACCACCAGGCCACCAGCTGCCCCAATATTAATGTCCTTGTGTGTAATTGTGTGTTTGCAGGTGCAGAGGATGTCCAGAGCTGACTGGGGTTTTCTGGAGCACCTGCTAGTGGAAGGTCAGGAGTACTCGACGAGCGTAGGACGCGTGTGGCTCACTGTGCTCTTTCTCTTCCGCATGCTCGTCTTGGGCACAGCAGCCGAGTCCGCCTGGGATGACGAACAGTCAGACTTTGTTTGCAACACCAAACAGCCCGGCTGCGAGGCCGTCTGCTACGATAAGGCTTTTCCTGTCTCCCACTTCCGCTACTTTGTTCTTCAGGTCATCTTCGTCTCTACGCCCACCATTTTTTATTTTGGCTATGTGGCTCTGAAGACACGCGAGGACCAAAAGCCAGCAGAAGAGGCTGTAGAGGAGCAGCATGGCAGGAACAGGGATGGAAGAGTCAATCAGAGTAAGCTAGAAGTTATAAAGGAAGAGGATGAGGAAGATGAGAAGGTGGTGGGAAAGAAGAAGCAGGTGATGCTTCCTAAGCTGAAAGGGAGGCTGCTAGGTGCATATACTGCTAGCATAGCCCTGAAGGTTGTGCTCGAGGTGGGCTTTATTGTTGGTCTTTGGTTCCTTTATGGATTTGTAATGCCAGCCAAGTATGAATGCAAACGAGATCCTTGTCCTCACACTGTGGACTGCTTTGTCTCAAGACCAACGGAGAAGACCATTTTCACTATCTACACTCAGGTCGTTGCTGTGATTTCTGTGCTCCTGAACCTTCTGGAGTTGTTCCACCTCCTGCAGATGGCCATCACCCACTACTTGGAGAAGAGATACCAGTACCAGGAGCTAGGGACACACAGACAGATTGAGAGGACTCCCACAAGACTGGAGCTGACAGAGGTTAGGGCTCCTTCATACGAGGAGAAAGGCCATCTCTTTCTCCCAGTGGGAAACAACAGCTATGCCCAGTCTGGCCTCACCTGGCCTGAGAGGGAGCCCCACATAACTGAGGATGTGCTTCCTACCTACTCGACCTGTATTAGTAACAACAATCACAGACATCACATAAAAAAACACACCCAGTCCAAAAAACACAGTAAAGGGGACCATAAAGGGAAGCACTCTAAAGACAAAAATTATGTATGAGGCCAAAATGGACGAATTGAAAACATTAGCTTGGTCCAGTTTAATGGATCCTGTTTTGGAACATCAGGGATCTCCTTTGCTTTGGTCCCAGTGCTTCACTGTGAGGCAAATGCAATTTCCCGTGTATGGAATGTACTGTGCTCCAGGCTGAACTGCCTTCCTTCAACAGCATGTAAAGGTGGTAGGGGGTTAGGTGGTATCCAGCCAAACCTCGTTAAAGACTCCGCTTCAGCGATGCTGATGACCATCGCACAGAGGCAAAGAAAGCACAGTACTAAAGAACACCACAAGGGTGGAGAACGCAAAGCCAAAGTGTTTAAAGATAAACTGCTGAATTATTAAGGTACAACAAAAAAAGTAGCAATTAAGCGAATGTTCCATTATAAAGATTTAAGATCTTCACTCACCCACATGCCTTTCAGCCAGCCAACCAATGGGAATTTAACACAAGAGGTGGAAAAAAAAAATCATAAAATGTGGCCTTTTATGGGTTTTTTCCAAATATATTAAACCTCAGCAAATAAGTAGAAATTATACACTCAAATTGGCAGAAAAATGT
>JBBPCZ010000148.1:16838621-16849307 GCA_037974445.1 Brycinus macrolepidotus | reverse complement strand
TGCTTGGATGTCATCTGAAACAAGGGGTGTGGTATTGTAAAAGTGTATATAAGCTGAATGTTTGAGTGGTCGGGAGGGGCCATTGATCAATGCCCTCATGGACCATGAAACTGTTTTTTAAATAAACAGTGTTGCCTCTACTTTCTGACTGCGGTTTTTGGACTTGGAGAAAAAGTTTGTAGACTGGGATTTTTGCTCCAGTTTTCGCCACGACAGGGGCCATTTACAACAGCTTCAACTCTGAGATGTTGGTGAATGTTCTTTAGGTTGTACCACAATATTTCTATTTCATTGAAGTCAGGCCTTGGCCATTCCAAAACATTAACTTTATTGTTCTTTAACTCAAGAGAAAGTGGATCAGTAAGAAAGTGACCCTAAGCACACATATTGTTTTACCAAAGGGAAATCACGGACAGATGTCCTGAGATTTCCCTTTAGAATTCACTGGTATAATTCAGAATTCATTGTTCCCTCAATGATGGCAAGCTGCCTTGGCCCAGATGCAGCAAAACAGGCCAAAACCATGATACTACCACCACCATATTTCACAGGTGGGATAAGGTTCTTGCAGTGTTTTTCTTTTTCCAAACACAATGCTTCACATGTAAACCAATTTTATTATGGTCTCATCCATTCCCAACAGCCTCGTGGCTTACCCATGTTATCTTTAGCAAACTATGGAAAAGCAATGTTCTTTTTGGAGAGTAGTGGCTTTCTTTTTGCGACTTTGCCAAGCACACAATTGTTGTTCTGTGTTCTCATAAACATTAACATTAGACAATCCAAAAGATTCCTTTAGTAGTTTAGTAGTTACCCTGATTTCCTTTGTGATCTCTGACTATTATTCGCCTTGCTCTTGGAGTGATATTAGTTGGTCTGCCACTCATAGAGAAGGTGGAATTTCCTCGTCTGGTGGAGGTTGATTTTGTAAAATCTTCCAGCCAAATGACCACTAAAAACTCTTTTTTTCTAAGGTCCTCAGGAAACAACTTTTTTCATGCCATGAAACATGCGCTTTGAAGATAATTATTTAATTAAAACAGAGCACACACTCCTGATTTTCATTCCATTGACTGAAAACACCTAACTTTAATTTCACCTGTATTAATCCTAAAAATGACCAAGTCAATATTTTTCTCTTCTTTGGGCTCTCTTTATCTACATGTACTGATCTACTGATATATGATTTACTGTAAAAGTGAGGAGCTGTAACAAAAATGCTGTATAGCAAGGGATCCAAAAGTCTCAAATGAACTTTTTTTTTATTTAAACCTGGTAAAAACATAATGTTTTAGATTTTGTAAAACAAACAAATAAAATAAATATTCAAGACTGTGCACTAGGCCACTATTCAAAATTAAGAAATTTGCAACATTGACCATGTTAATGCCTTTGTTAAAACATTATTTTTATTCTTATCCCTGTCACTAAGGTGCCTGTGCAGACAGCTCTCCAGCAGATTTGATCTTCTCAGCACAGGCTTTTGAGATGTGGTCATTTTGTTAAAATATAAGCCCTATATCTATTATTTCCTGACCTTTACTAAATACATATACATTTTTGTCTGAAATTGTTATGAGATCACTTTAAAAAAGCATTAATAAGTTCTGCATATTTTAGCCTCAGTAGACCATAAGGAGTCATTGTAGTTACATTCATTAGACTGTCTTGTCTTTGCAAGTACAGTAGGATTTTTTCCCCACAATTCCAGCATGCAGCCAACTCACCAGTAGCTCACTCACCTTTTATGACTTGCCTTATAAAATAACTAGAAAAAAGTGGTAAACACATATAATTCACAATTTCACATCACAATGATTCACAGCACTTGACTGCAGCAGATCAATGTAGGCTATGGTATACAATCACCCTGGATTTGTTGTAGGGCTTTGATTACCACATATACATTATATGGACAAAAGTACTGGGACACACCTGTTTTTCATGGTTTGAGTTATGCCCCTTACTTCCAGTGAAGAGCAATCTTAATGCTTCAGAATATCAAGGCATTTTGGACAACGCCATGCTTTCAACTTTGTAGACACAGTTTGGGGAAGAACCTTTTCTGTTCCAGCATGACTGTGCTCCAGTGTACAAAGTAAGGTCCATAAAGACATGGTTGGATGAGTTCGGTGTGGAAGAACTTGACTGCCCCGCACAGAGCCCTGACCTCAACCCCATCCAACACCTTTGGGATGAACTGGAATGGAGATTGCGAGCCGGGCCTTCTCGTCCAACATCAGTGCCTGACCTCATAAGGGCTTTACAGAATGAATGGCCACAAATTCCAACTCCATATTAAAGTTTATGTATTTGAATGCAATGTCATTAAAGTCCCTGTTGATGTAATGGTCAGGTGTCCCAATACTTTTGTCCATGTAGTTTATGGTGATTTAGAGCTTGTGACTGTTAAAAATGTTTGATAATTGTTGGTATTCTCTGGCTGAGAAAGTGGAATTCAAGTAAATTCATATTTCAAGACTTGATTAACAAAATTAAGTTGCTCTGCTGCAGCAGGGTAAATTCTATCTGGACTGTCACTAAGGCTTTGAATTTACTTGATTCAAATACGTACATGTCATGTCGGGTATACTGGAAGGACACAACTGCAGGAATCAGCTTTAGTTTCTCAATAATGTTTTAATGAACACAACACAAAGGGTGAGCTCGCTGCGCTCCAAACAAGAACGCTAGAGTCAATACTAGTACAAGGTGGTTCCAGGAGGACCTTCACTCCTGAGGAGGAACCCAAGCCCGAGGGAGAGAAAGCTCGGCCTCTTTACCGAGCTATTTGTTTAGTGGCCTTCTTGGCCAGTCGAGTGATTCCACTAATTTCCCGTAGTGGGGATGGTTGCGCACCTCACACCTGCAGAGACAGATGGGAGTAAACACAGAATGGACAGTCACTGGTAGGTACAAGAGCATGGCTGAGCAGAAGGAAGCTCCCCAACTGCCACTTGGAGAGCAATCCAAGGTGTAGGGTACAAGGAGATCTCCACACAAGTCCAGAGGCTGCCACAAAGAGACAGGTGAAATAACTCATAAAGTTTCACACAAACCCAAGACGTGCACTGGTAGAGCTTGGTGACCGCACGCCATACCTCCGGACCAGCTGTGCTTTATACTCAGACACACACAGAGACAACCAATCACACAACGCAAACAATCATCTAACAAACACGATCTGTTTAACTTAAACTAGACACAGATGGACATGTCATCAGGTGCCTAGCAACCCAGCTAATGTGCTCATTGCTAACACCTGGGATGCCTAGGTACCCGATGACCAAGCACACAACAACACATGACATCATCACCCTGCGTCCAGGGCTGTGCTCGTGAATACTCAGGGGACGGGCTCCATTGGGGGCATGACCGAGGTGGCCCAGACGTGACAGTACAACATTTACATATGAATGAAATATATTACATCAGCACAACTACTGACAATATATAGTATCAAGTTAATCGAATTAAGTAAAATTAAATCATTATTTTTTCAATGCATATTAAGTAGATAATAAGCTGAGATATGATGTCCAATTTTTCACCTTATAGTTTTATTTTTTCACCTGTTGCATGAATAAGATCAAGATTAACATAAGATGATTTATTTATGTCACCTGTAATTGGACCTTTTTTGGCAGCCACAGAATTTTTGGAAAATATGTTCAAACTTTATGTCTGTGTTCATATAGTCTCTGTAAATGCCCGTCATGTTTATCTCTCTCTCTCACACACAAACACACACACACACACACACACACACACACATACTGGCAATGCCAAAATTTGTTTAATTATTATTCTGTTATTTTGACTTTGTAGGATTTTATTGTGTGCGTTAGCTATGATCCAGCTAAACTAAACAGCAGAACTCAGTAAGTGAAGGTAAGAGAAGATTAATCGACATTATATTCAGAGACCAGTCATGAGTGATGCTCCCAATGAGTATCCCCTCACCCACTCTGATGTATGAAGAACACAGTCGGTGTCTTATTCCCATACAGCACATCACTCTTTACTTCCTCTCATCCTTCAGGTGATGCTAGATTGCATTATTTATTTATGAGCCTTTGTCTCTGACAGAGATTTAGCTTCTTGTGTAATTCTGATTGTCAAAAATTGAGAAATATGACAGAAAGAAGTAGGACTCCCAGAAAAAGGCTGTCTTGTAAACTGTTCTGACATTTTGGCATGGTATTGACCTTTTCATCATTGGCTAGTCAAAACCTCCAGTACGATCGTGAGTTAGTGTAATAAATGTGTAAGCAACAGTTTTCAGCACAAATCAAGTTTAATTTCAGATGTTTTCTCCACAGCCTCTGCTTGGTAGTGCTTCTGCTGCAGACTTTTGTCTTCATCTGTTCACTGAAGGTGGAGCACAGCAGGCCTGGCCTGCAGTCAGAATTACACATACAGGATCATTATTCTGTCCTGGGTATCAGATTTGGGAGAGTATTAGTCCTCCCATGAGGCCTATCCATCATTTGCCAGCATGGCTTGACAGTTGACACTGTCTGCTGACTGAACTTTGACCCCTCTTTATTCAAACTCCTGGATTCCAAGCATCAACGAGGCTGCCTGGGCTTGGCTCTTCCAGAGAGAAATTCCATGGGTTCCATGGCTGACGTTTCCCCTGGTTACATCTCTGCCCACCGGATCAATGCACAGCCTAATAGCATGAGAAAAAGCTACATGGAATAGCTTGGCATCGGCTAATGGATGGTGCAGAGGGTGTGAAAAAGCCATAGTGACCCACTACTGGTCCCCCATTACTCATAGCTGCTAGGCCTGCTTTGCTTCCACCAGCCCAGAGGAACACTGGTTCAAAACTTCCAGTCGCTGCACATAACCTAGCTGATTAAGACTAAATTGGAAATTCCAGTGTTGACTGAGATTTCAGTGTGGTAAAGTCAGAGGTAGACACATAAAAACCATACAGACCTGTAAGGGCTTTGCATAACTAGTGCTCTCATTTAAGAAACTTGCTATGCAGAGTGTTCCCAGGTTATTTTGTTTTACTCAGAGTTTTACTATGAGCATGTTCTTATACTTAGGCTTTCAAGGACAGATGTGGACACAAAATAATGCATAAAAAGTACAACTGCCATCTGCCCCACCACCCCCAGGAAAAGGGGACCACACATGAGCAAAGGAAAGAGACACAGAAAGAGAGAGAGAGAGAGGAAAATGAGTTTGTGTGTGTGTGTATTTGTATGCATGAATCTGTTAATCTCTGCCAGAGTCAAAAGGAGCATCAGCAGGTTAGGAGGCTTCCTGCGATTACCAGAGAATTTCAGCATAACCTTAAAACAGAGCACTTAGGATGGTGAGACAAGAAAAAGCTCTTAGTGTCAAATCGCTGCGAGGTGTGTAGAGATTCAGTAGAGCAGTACTATATTTCAGGAGATGGGAGAGACTGCTCTAGAGCATCTGAAGAAGTGTCTTCTGAGTGTCAGTTGTAATGTAATCACAGAAGCACCCACAGCACTTGGGGGTGGAGGGTCCCACATCACTAACAGAAGGTTTGAAGACTGTTTTACAGTGCTCAGAGACCTCCCTTCCACCCACGTCTCCACAGGAGCCCACCCCATCATCCTGGAGATTATACCAAATCAATCTTACGGAGGTCCTTAACATTAAAAATATGCTTCTTCATTACCATACCAAGGAAGATGTTCTTGAAGTTGTCAGAATCAAGCCATGTAAAAATGGAGAGTGATGAGAGGCATATGAAACTTTTGATGTTGCTCCCATGTTTCATAGAGCCTTCACAGGAAAGGTTTTTAGCGCTGTCTGCTCATGAATATGTATATCTGTGACAATGGGAAGATAAGACTTCACTTAAGCAACACAACCGAACTTTCTCAGAGATCTATCCTTAACTTTCAACATATGAAAAGAGATGAAAGAAGTCATGATGATTTCTAGGGCATTTGATGGATCGTTTCGTTCCGCATCTAACTGTCCATGAATCGCAGTATCAGTGAACCCAAATGTCATGAATTCCACAGTGACATCTGGAGTGGGGCCAATTTCACTGTGGAGCTGAATGGAATGATGAATTATTGCACACATCACAAGTGAAGGGAAATCCAGGGACATTCAGATTGAAAAATCCTGCCTCAACGTGTCTTTTTGATTGTTTCATTCAACAGAAGAAAATGACTTCCTTCCAAGTCCATGGCAGTGTCTCTATTGGCCTGTGTAATGATGTTGCCTAGAAATTAAAGCTACACTTGAATTTAAACCTGTCATTTTAGAATTATCTTCATGTTCAGTCCAACACAGGCTATTTTCCAGCACTCCTTTATAGCAGAAACGTCAAGCATGGGACTGAGTCTCAATGCTTGAGCATGCTGACCTTTTTCAGCAAACCTCAATATTCAACACTTTTCAACATTCATTATATTTTAAAATGAAATATCAGGCTGGAATTGGGAGGACCATTCATTATTGTTTTTAGCAAAGTCAAAGAAAGTGTGCTTATTTAATTTACCTTTTGATATCCTATTAAATGTATCTGATTATGCAACAGTCAGTACAAAGTTGAAAGTTTGTCAAAAACAGAAACTTTACAAGCATAAACTTAAAAAAATAGCACCGCTTCAGAGGACATATAAATGTGGCTACATCATCACTCCTGTTGCTAAGAGACTCTTTAAAATTGGATTACACTTTATATTCTCTGTAATTGTGTGTAATCTGCCTTCACTGCAGTAGGCTGAACAGAAAGCCAATAGACTAATGCAGCAATAATGAAATACAGGCCTTGAATTTAAGCCTTTACCGAAGAAGTTGTTTGGAGCATACAAAGGTAAGATTATGTGACTTGCGTCTCTGTTAATGCAAAACTAAACCAAAAATGTACTTCCCGGACACACACATAAACCAGGATTATACCCAAACTGCCATCCCCATAGACAAACTCATGACACATTTCCAACTATAACAATGTTATTAGAACTTAACATTATTGTCTGTTTAAGCTTTATAGAAAATTCTTGCCAGGTTCTGTCCATAAGCTTCTCTGATCATCAGGGGGCATAAGAATAAGATGGATACTACTCCAGAATTAGAGCCGGCTTACAAAACCAGTGTGGGTGGGGAAGGACACTTTAGAGATTCCCAAAAACCACACTTAGGCACTGCACACCAACCAAGTGTTGGGTTTTCTGGTGTTTGTTGGAGAAATGTGTCCTCTTATAATGTTATAATGTTAACAGGTATTACTCCAACGCTGTTGTCAAAGAAGAGTATCCAACATTTTCAACAGTATTGTTTTGTGTTACTTTGATGGGTGTTGCTTTCATTGGATTAAAATCAATGAAATTCTTAAAAGTAAATGCTCTTAAATAATTTTTTGTCTTGGACATGGTTCTAGGAAGAACCTTTATGATATGTAGAAGATCTTCAGCAATCTTCAACAGTGACTATTCTATGGCCTTGCTCTTAATAACGCTTTTTGGCACCTTTATTTGTACGAGTGTACAGCAGCACAGAATGAAATAAAAAGAGAAATGAAATAAGTGCATCTATAACAGGATTTTCCAGTATATCATTTGTTTTCAACCTAAAGAGGTGACCTTTACGTCCAGACTGCTCAGAGGTGCTCAGGTGTTGAGATACTCCCTTCTTGGCTGCCCCTGCCTCCACTGTACTAATTAATTTTAGTCTTCTGGCATCCGTATACATGTGGTTTGTCATTAAAATGATTGAAAGCAGAATTATGCCTGGATGAATATGAAGAGTCTTTTATCTTGTCTCTTCTCACAGTCTCATCCATGCGGTGACATGGTTAACTGATCACCTGTGAAATGTGTCCAGTCTTCATTATTTACTGTTGGAGAAATACGATGTGTGGTGGATGGGCGGAGGGGGTTCTGTTTCTTCTCATGTCTTCCCACCGCCTGCTTGTTGCTTTCTGACATCAAACACAGCAGGGAAGCTCGCAATGTAGTGGAATTGGTTTAACTTCTCTCAGGGGAATGGATTTTTGGTGCGTAGTTACTCTATAATTAAATCAGCTCTTGTCACCTGCGGAGAGCTGACTCAACGAAAGGCATGAGCTCCCAACACTGAGAGGACTGCAGAGTGCGCCTCTCCATCATTTCATGCTCCGGTGAGCGACAATGTGTTTCAAGTTTGCAGAAACATCTTGTCACGAGCATCACATTCATTTAAACCGACCCCATGCCATCACACAGGTGAGCCGAGGTGAGACACCGCCAACACCTGACATTTTCCACAACATGAGATATATGAATTCCAAACGGGGGTACGTTCTGACTTGGGGGGAGAGGGGGTTAATACGATGAAAAAAAGAGAAAATCTGACCAGCATTCATTCAATATATGCCTTTTGATGTGGATTTATTAGGTGCAAGCTAAATTGATTGGATTTTCAGACTGACCAGACTTCAGATTAAATCCAGGTGTCCGAAAGCACATTACATTGCCCATCTTACCCAACCCTAGCCTGCAGCCACTGTAATGAACTCATAACACAGTTCCAATAGGCTGTTTATTGCCTCCTCACAGACAAAGAGGAAAGAGGCTGGGGCACACGAACATATGTTGCTGTTGCTTCCCCCATAATGTAACAGTGCCTAAGGGTAAAAGTACAGGCCATTAATAATGCTCTAAGAGAAAGAAAACAGCGCTGAAATTTTGCCTAATAATTACTTAGAAGGGTGATTATGGTGACTTCAAATGGCCTTATGCACTCTTCAGAATAAAAGCGCCAAACCAATGGTTATTTGAAGCAATGAAACTGCATCTTTAAAGAACATTTCAATGTATGGTTCTTCAGAGAACCATTTCTGTTCTGCATGTCTGCATTTGAAGAATCTCCGCCTAGCTCTGTACCAATTAAAGTTTTTTTTTTCTTTTTCGTTTCTCTAGAACCATATGTCTAAGCCAAACCTTACTTAGATGTTGAAGCATGTTCAACATCTAAGTAATGTAGAACACATGTGTCACAAGTGAATGTGTCAGTGTCACTGGGGATGTGAAAGTGATGAATTTCACAAGATACTATTTGCTGCAGGATATTGAATCATCCAGTGGTGTAATTGGTTTGATCTCAGGAGCTGCTCTCATTCATCACCTGAGTCTTTGATCCGATGTGTTTGCGTCATGCCTTTGAAATATTTTTTTTGAGCCTGACTGTACTTTTACATGTACCGCAAAACAGCATCACATGTATTTAGTTAGATTAAATAGCATATCAGAAGGCAATAAATCATCCAATTAAGACTAATTTCCACACATTGTCAAATCGTGAACTTTCCAAAGAATGACTGGATTCATTTTGTATTCAGTATTCAGAACAAAACAGTGGACGGTCATTGCTTCATTTAAGAAAGGCTACCTTTAATCAGTAATGCTGTAGCTTCATCAGTTTATTTGAGCAGGACAGATGTTTCAAATGCTGTATCTAATGTCCATTTTATGAACACATTCAGACTGTCATGTGACCCTAACAATATACGGATGCAGCGTTTTAAAACCACGAATGCTCTTAATCCCCCAGCCAACGAGTTGACACAAAAATAGTGGCGATAATTAAGTCTAACTGGATAAGCTGGGCAAATTGAACTACAGCTGAATAGTCTTAAAAGGCTCATTATAATACATTAAATGTCGAGAAATGTCCTGGTAATGCAGTGAGATGCTGATAAAAAAGCTTTTTAAGCTTTTGTCAAGTAATTACATTAATGCAACTTTTACTGATGCCATCAGGATGGTCCTTAACACGCCCAAAACAAAACGCTGCTTGCTTGTATTTAACCTGGGCAGCTTAGCCATCTATTAGAATCTAATGAACTGCATTTGAATTGGGCCCCATGCATGTAGTACAAAGCAGATCCAATACAAGGCTAGATCATAGGCCATATGAAGGACATCGTTACCCCCCACCACCCCCCACCTATCGTGTACCTCTATAAGCAGACTATAATGAAACCACGTTAAATTGCATTATACAGAACCACACACATACATCGAGCATGCACGAATAATGTCTACTCATAGATCTTCCATGCTTGGGCTGCTGTAGCTGTTTGTAGAGCTGTCACCATAATGATCCTTTATTCCTACTGATGATGATGTCTGTTCCTCCTGATGAATCTTGTGTGCCACTAGTTGAACAGAGCGAGGGCTGGATTGAGCCCATTGTTCACATTACCCAAATAGTCAGCAGGGGGCTGGAAAATCAGTGAGCCTTAAAAGGCGCTTAGGAGAAGGGAACGCAGCTTGTCAAATCTTTGATGGCAGAATTACCCCCCATAGTGAAACAGAACATACATGATCTTCATCTAGCTTCTCTTCAGCCACTTGTTCGCCGAATTCACTGTCATTTCAGTCTTCTAACCCAGAATTACTCAAATGTGGTTTGCTCTGAGTAGAACAAATGTTCCAGAACAGTTGAGAATGATGGGCTTTTGTTCCTAGCTAAGTATGTTTGATAGGCTCCAGTAAACCCCCCTCTCCCCAACGACCCTGGTTCAGGATAAGCTGTTGAGGTAATGGATGGATTTATAAAGAGTAAAGATCTTCTGCTTAGAATGTAGATTTTCCTTTCTTTTTTTACACACATAGACACTTATATATATATATATATATATATTAGTGCTGGGAAAGTTAACGCGTTATTATCGCGTTAACGCATGATTTACTTAAC
>JBBPCZ010000148.1:16817509-16832942 GCA_037974445.1 Brycinus macrolepidotus | reverse complement strand
GCAGCGATACGGGGTAGGGGACCGCGAGCTGTTGGCCATCAAGTGGGCTCTGGAGGAATGGCGTCACTGGCTCCAGGGCGGCAGTGATCCGTTCACGGTCTGGACGGACCATCAAAACCTCATCACCATTCAGCAAGCCAAACAACTCAACCCCAGACAGGCGCGGTGGGCTCTGTTTTTTTAACAGTTCCACTTCATTCTATCATACCGCCTGGGGTCGAAGAACACCAAGGCATATGCCCTCTCCCGGCAACATCAAATGGAGAGCCCTTGGGCGAACCCCACGCCTGTTCTGCCACCTCAACTCATCCTGTCCCCCTTCTGGTGGGAGCTGGAAGATAGAGTCCACCAGGGGCAGACCTTCTAGCCCCCTCCAGCAGGCTGCCCACCTGGACACCTCTACATCCCTTCTGGACTCCGCTCTGATACCCTCCAGTGGGCTCACTCCTCCTCCGTTGCTGGCCACCCCGGCACCTCCAGAACTCTGTCTCTCCTCCAGCGTGCCTTCTGGTGGCCCAGCATGGGTGCTGATGTCAAGGAGTTCGTCCAGGCGTGCGCAGTGTGCGCCAGGGCCAAGACCTCCAACCAACCCTCACCAGGAGACCTCCAGCCTCTTCCAGTTCCTCGCCGTCCCTGGTCGCACATCGCGCTGGACTTCGTCACTGGCCTGCCGGACTCTGACAGCGAAAGACACCATCCTCACTATTGTGGACCGATTCTCCAAGGCCATGCACCTGGTGGCTCTTACCGGACTCCCCACTGCCAAGGCCACCGCCATACTGGTATTAGAGCATGTAGTCCGATTGCATGGGTTCCCCAAGGACATTGTCTTGGACAAAGGGCCCCAGTTCATGGCCAAGTTCTGGAGGGCCTTCTGCCGTCTGATCAACTCCACCTGCAGTCTCTCATCGGGCTACCACCCCCAGACTAATGGTCAGATGGAGTGGGTCAACCAACAGCTGGAGCGCTTCCTACGATGTTTCGTCGCCGGTTGTCAGTGCTCCTGGGCCCGCTACCTCATCTGGGCTGAGCTCTCCCATAACCTCCTCACCTCCTCTGCCACCAGGCTCAGTCTGTTTGAGGTATGCAACAGTTTCCAACCTCCGATGTTTGACCACCAGGAGCCGGAGGTTGATGTACCTTCTGTCCAACAGTTGGTCCGCAGGCACCCTCCGGGACATGTTCCTTGTTGGTAACAGGGTTTGGCTCTCCACTCGCAACCTGCACCTCCGCACAGAGTCTAAGAAACTCTCACCCTATTACATCGGCCCCTTCAAGATCACCCACTGGATTAACCCTGTCAACCCTGTTACTCTCTAGTGCAGCGTTCTCAGAACAACGTGCGTGGTTTACCAACTCTTTCGTGTCTTGTCCGCGATTGGCTTCATCTGCTACGCTGCACTGGGCTAACTGTCCGTTCAGGTACATTCTCGTCTTTCTCTGTGACAATCCCGTTTCTTTACCTTGAGAACCTCTCGGGTTGCTTTCGCAGTATTTTTTGAGTTAATATCAATTTGGACTGGAAAGCACCTTCCAATCAGTTTTGCAACATTTGGCTGAATCTGAGCAGAGAGTATAGCCATGTACACTCCAGTCATATCATCAATAAACACCAGTGAGCCAGTTCCATTTACAGCCATACATGCCCATGTTATAACACTACCGCCACCATGTTCGACAGATTATGTGGTATGTTTCAGATCACAAGCTGTCTCTTTCTTTCTCCCTACATTTCTCTTCCCATTGTTCTGGTACTAGTTGATCTTTGTTTCATCTGTCCAAAGAACTATGTTCCAGAACTGGGCAGGCTTTTTAAGATGTTTTCTGGCAAAGCCTAACCTGGCCTTCAGAGGTAAAGCCCTGTATTTATATTCATGAAGGTGTCTCTTGATTATAGACTTTGACAGTGATACACCTCAAGAGTGCTCTTGACCTGGCTAGATGTTGTGAAGGGGTTTTCCTTCACCAAGGAAAGAATTCTGCGATCATCCACTTTAAATGTCTTTCGTGGTCTCCCAGGCCTTTTGGTGTTGCTGAGCTCACCGGTGCATTCCTTCTTTTTAGGAATGTACCAAATTGTAGATTATGGGCACTCCTAGAGTTTTAGCCATCTCTCTGAGAGGTTATTTTATTTTTTCAGCCTAATGATGGCCTCTTTTACTTGCAGTGAAACCTCTTTGGACCTCATGTTTGGTTCCATTGATCAACTACCAAATGTAAATTCTGTGCTTTGAATCAGCTCCAGACATTTTTATCTACTTAATTTGTCATGGAATAAGGGAACAGGCCACACCCAGCCATGCAACTGCTCGTCAGTCACGTGTCAAATTACTTTTGACCTTCTAAAAATGTAGAGACTGTATTTTCTGAAAGCTTAATGCAATACCTTTGTTAAACCCCTTAAATTAAAGCTGAAAGTCTATACTTCCATCTTGATTGCTTAACTTTGAGTGCAAAAATTGCATCAATGTCCAAATACTTATAGACCTTACTGTATATATATAAATGATAAAGCTTATATAGATTATAAATTTATAAAGATTCTGGGACAAAAGTGTCAAAATAGGCACAATTTTATTCAATCATATGGAATAAAAAACTAGAAGTATCTGCCTTTCCTCCAGTTTCTTCACTCTGCTTCTAGTTTTACTCTGGTGTCTGAACATATTGTTTAGAGCAGCATTCACCCTTCCGCTTTGAGTAAACAAGTCTGCTGTCCTTTCTTCAATACCTCAAAGTGCCTCTTGACCATTTATCCCCTGTGATCAATTTCCCAGGGGCCATCTCTCTCAAAGTTGTGATTTGCTTTCACCTCTGTTGCTCCCTATCTGCGCCTCCACTCTAAAGCTGGCCACTCATCACTTTTTTTTGGCTTTTATTAATCAGCAGGGTGTTTCTGTAAAGCTTTTGGATGACCCTATGGCCCCAGCAGACTCCTAGATGTCCCTGCTGTAATAGTTCTAATTAAACTTGTCTTGCTGTATTAGGCTGCTTTGCATTTCATTCACCTCCAAGAGCAGCCACCAGACTTCTCTGCTCTCACCTTGGAAATTTAATTGAGGCCGTACCTTCACGGAGAAGCCTAGCACTCTGTTTGCCTCCCAGGAGAAGAAGAGGGAAGGGGCACCAAGTGTCCCTCTTTTTGAAGAAAAGAAAAAGAGAAATTTCTTCAGCCATTTAAAAATTGGCCTCATTTACTGCAGATAATACAGTATGAAAAAAATAGAAGAGAAAGAAGCAAGGAGAATTATGTTAGAGTTTATTCTTTTTTTTTTTAATTTATGGTGGTAGATTCCAAATCCCTCCCCCCCCTCTCTCTCTTTCTCTCTGTCATACCATTCTTTCTCTCTTATACCATTCTTACTCTTAACATTAGTCCATTTAATGCAGTCTTTTTGTAAGGTCGCAGCTTACTTGACCTAGTAGTCCCTAATCTATATTTTAGAGGACATCTAAACACTTCTTGCTTATAAGGTTCAGTGTCTGGAATGTTATTAAGAAATGGAAGTTAAAGTGTCTGATCACTGCCCAGGACCTTTACAAAGATTTGACTGAGATGATACTGGTGATGTTTTGGACCACAATGCAGTAGTGTTGCACAGTCATCTACATGAAAGGGTAATCAGAAGGAAACCTTAACAGTGATTTCATCACAAAAGTGTACGCAACTGAACACCAGAAACACTTTGGAATTAAGTATTGAGGTCTGATGAAAGAAAAATCAATCTTTTTGACTACATTATCAAAGGTATGTTTGGAAAAAAGGAGAAACATTTAAATAAAAGAACACCTTGCCAACTGTGAAGCATGAGGATGGGCCTGTTAGGTTTTGGGGTAGGTGGCAGCCAGTGGCACAGGGAATGGTGTGGAGGTAATGAGCGATGTTAACTTTTTTTTCACATAGAAAATCAACAAAATGTGTAATTTGACCAGGGGTGTCCACATTTCATAAACAGGTGTATATTTTCAATACATATGTTGCTAGTGTATTAGTAATTAGCAATATGTAAGTGAATAAAACAGAAGAGTTCTTTTTCAGGTGACTGAGAATGTCAAAGCAGGACATTATCAGACTGTCACCATGAACAATGTATCCACAGAGAGGGAAACCATAGCAGGGTTGAATCAGAATCAGAATCAGAAAACTTTATTGATTCCAGAGAAAATTACTTATGTTATGACTGCACAGGCCCACAGAGACAAGAACAATATAAAATATAAAGTCTAAATAAATCCAATAAAACCTCTGCAGAATATACTCAATATGAAATGCTCTATGCTATGCACACAAATGCTAGGGTATAAATACTATAGATAAGTAACTTACAGTTAAATGAAGTACTAGTAAAGCACTGAAATAACTCTTAAAACTCATGGTTAGAGAGGGTACAGCTTACTAATACTAACCAAACTAAAATAACTGATTTAAATAAAACAGGAACATTTAAAAACACTAAAATACGAAGAAGAGACGCAGAGCAGTTGTAACATGTGGCTGCAGGCTCACGCCTGCGCACAGCACATACACTCCTCATTACAAAGAAAAATGCACATTTGAGAGTTCAGTGGTGCAAAAACATTGGCAGATGTGGAAAACAGACATATGGTCAGATGAATCATCCTTCACCACAATCTACAGGAGTGCAAGTACATATGTGACATACATCCAGAAAATGGTCATAGCTTGGGGGGGTGGGGTGGGGGCTTTTTTTGGAATAGCTTAGGTCAACTTGTCCCCTTAGAGGAAAAGCTCACTAAACCAAACTGACACCCTTGTCTATTTTCACCCTTGCACATTTGTGCCCTAATTGGTGGTCTCCCCCAGGATGACAATGCTTCCACTGTTTGATAAATATAATAAAAATACATGAAGTGAACCATTTGTCATGCATGAACACACCACAGCATAGCACACAGTATGAACAGTGTGAAATTCTTCTCTGCATTTAACCCACTCACCAAGTGAAGCAGTGGGCAGCTGACGATGGCGCCTGTGAAGCAGTGGGGATGGTATCTTGCTCAAGGGTACCTGAGTGGTGCCACTGGTAGTCCTGGGATTTGAACCCTCAACCTTCCGATCGCAGGAGCAACTCCCTAACCACGAGGCCACCAGCTTCCCCATATATAGGTAAATTAAATGCTATGGTCTTCACAGTCACCAGATCTCAACCTGATCTCAACTCAGCATTTTTCTTTTCTCTTAGCTGTTCACTTACCTATTAATTTAGTTAATCTAATAATATTGCGCATAATGTTGTATAACTACTGTGTAGCTCTTATTACATCTAAATCCTCTCCACCAATTTGTATTTGTCAGGTCCCTGGGCAGAGGCCGCTTTTTGTTTTGTATGGACAAACTCTTATTCTGACATCCTGAGTACACCGGTCTTGAGTTAGTGTGTATAATCTGTTTCAGCTGACCGGTGTACTCAGTTAAAGTGATCCTATGTGTTGATTGGTTTGTGAGTTAAGCGGTTTTGTATTTAGCCATGTCTGAGGTGGACCTCCGGGTCGGTCTACCGTCATCCACCACAGTACGGAGTTCGTTGTGTTTGCGCCTGTCTCCTTTGTTCTAGTATCTAAGTTCTGTTACAGCCCTTGTGCCGCTTTGCTTTGCTTAATAAAAGTTTCAACCAGTATGGAAGTCTGCGATTGTGCCTCCCTTTACCATCACCGAGAGACGGGCGACATGACAGATGGACCGACCAATCAAGGCACAGCAGACTGGGCTACGAGACCAGGGGAAAAGAAGGTGTGCTCCCCGAGTGAGGCAAGCTTGAGAAGGAGACGAGGTGGGTCGCGATGCTGCCGTCTCCAGTCCGCTGACCGGCTGCCCGAGAAGTCTGTGACTTCCTCCGGAGCCCATTCTCCCAGGCTCGTGCCCAACTCGCCTCGGAAGGCGAGTCCTAGGAGATCCCAAGGGGGCGTTCGTGAAGCTGCAGAGTCAGCCCAAGGGTGCGTTCGTGAAGCTGCAGAGCCAGCCAAAGGGGGCTTTTGTAAAGCTGCAGAGCCAGCCCAGGAAGGGACTCTATGGAGGGGTCCCACAGGATCCCGTTTTTGCTGCTACTCACCCCTTCTCCACGCTTGTGGTGGGCCGGGAGGCCTGTTGGCACCCCGGAGTGGCGCTGTGGAGGGGGAGTACTGTCAGGTCCCTGGGCAGCGGCCACTTGCTTTGCTTAATAAAAGTTTAAACCACTATGGAAGTCTGCGATTGCACCTCCCTTTACCATCACCAAGAGATGGGTGACATGACAGTATTTGTTTTCCTTTCACAGTTCCAGTCTAGAAGAGACTCTCTGACAAAAGACTGATACTACTGGTAATGTTTTCTATCAGTTATTTTAATCCACTTTGAAATCTACATTTTAAAATAGCCCCTTTTGTCCAAAATTTAAAGATGTCTTATATGAAAGGGCAACAGATGTTACTGAAGAGACAACCTTTTCATCCATCTTTGCTATTAGCAGCTGTTTTGTCCTCTTTTCCCCCCTCACTCTTTTGTAAAGAGGGTTCTGAAAGGTCTTCAAGGCTGCAACAATGCACTGCTCTACTGGGGTTGCTTATGTATTCATAAGAGTGCACATGTGCTACCATTGCCATCTGGGGCGTCTGCAGCTCCTGGACAATATGATTGATGAGCTTTACTGTCAGATTAGTATGCAACAGGACATGACAAAGTTGTGTATTGTTTCATGAAAATTTTGTCAAAGCTGAGCACTCCAGACACAGCTGTGGCATAACCCAAAAGAAAGGATACTCAATGCATTCTGCACACTTAGGTGGGGCAGTTTTAAATGTTTTTGGCTTATCACTCTTGGGGAACCTTTTTTGGTGTCTCAAACACTTTACCCACTTTGCAGAATGTGACACTTACAACAGCAAATGAAAAGGACAACAAACAAATCTCACAAACACAAATGGCAGAGAAAGAAGAGAGAGTTTTATTGCCAGATGCAGGGTGGAGAATGAAGAAATAAGCAAGAATAGTCTTTTAGTAAGGAACAGGGCTGGTGAGTTCTTAGAAATCTTGTCACAGTGGGAAGTATCTTTGTGCTTGGGCTCGGCCTCTGTGTTTTTGAAGGGAAAGAGAGAGAGATGTGAGGTAGTCCTCAGTGACACTTTCTATCCTTTTTCCAGTGTTGTTTTTTCGTATCCTGTGTGTTCTGAAGTTGTGTGGCTGTGGATATTCTAAAGGATGAAGAATCAGCTGGAGGTTGTTTCTGAGCTCAGCCTGGCAGCCATATGAAGGTCCACTGTCAACAACCTGTGTGCTCCATGGAACCTGGGAGGTTGATGTTTCAGTACCATGGACAGCAGACAGTAATCGTCTAGCAGTGGAACATAGAGCAACCAGCACAAAACATTCTGCGAAGAACAAATCACCCCTTAAACCACACTCTCAGTCTCATAATTTAAATAGTAGCCTAATTCAGTAAATATATAGTAATTACTGAATAATCTCTTAAGTTATAACAACTCAGTAATAAGCATGCAGGTTAAGGGTGAATGATTTGTTCTGTCTGTTTTGTTGTTTAAATACACTAAGAAGCATGGATAGTTTAAATCCATATTCAAGCAAAGGTGTTTTATATTAAAGAAACTAAGAAACAAAGACTCAGTTAGAAGAATGAGCTTGGGGTCAAAAAATCACTGTGTTCTCTATTTGTCTACAGTAGTACATCCAGCACTCGTAGTTTGTTGGTTGAAGTTTGTTCTCCATTTCTTGAGATTTTTGTTCTAAAATAGGCTAAAATCAAGCACAGAAGTAAGAGTTGTGAGCAACAGGAAAGCAATCCAGTTGCTGAAACAACTGAACGAAATTAAATTAAAGCCAAAAACGAAATTAGGAACTAAATGTAAAGACTAAAATCGATCTTGATGAAAAGTACTTATTTTTACAAACATATGTGAGAACAGGAATAACAATATCATTTGAGAATACTCCGAAAAGTACAATTTCATTAGGTTATCACAGTATCAAGTAATGGAAGAAATTCCTATACACTTCTACTAGAATGAACATGTGCTGTTTCTTGCATGTATCGTAAACCATCTCTTTTGTGAGACGTCCACGTTAGTTGAAGTGGGCTGAATGTTCTGAACCTGTTTGCAACCTGAGGTTCTCATGTCATTTCATGTCCTTTCACAAATCAAAAAAACATCCTGCTCTCTTCAGCTCTATTTTTTGGAAGTGTAATCAGCTTCTCACTGGTCTAACCTCAATCTCTCTTACATCCTGCATGATCATCTTTCATGGTTTAACATTTCCACTTTCTATATTGTCCTCCACTCTCCTCATTTCACTGGCTGTCCCCAAAATCAAAGGTAATTTTTAATCACTCGGATAATGAAAGTTTTTAAGAGGTATCTCAGTGATAGATATATGAGTTTATGGGAGATGACAAGGGACAGTACACCAGCAGCATTAGAACTGGCAGACTGTCAAACAGACCATTGGAAAATGATCAGTAAGCTCAGGAGAAGAATACAGAGGAGCTGTGTGCTCTGGGGCTGAAGCCAGTGGGCTGGCCCAGTCTCCACCCAGTTGTAATTACACTGGGACAGAGCAAATGCATTAGTCTGCTTTATAAGATAGAGAAGTAACCCAGGAGGATGCTTTTGTCTGAGCAAATGGCTGATCCTGTTTGTCTGTAAGACTTACTGCCCTTTTGAAATTGGCCAGGAGTGGCTCCAGCTCAATCTCCGGCATTAAGAAAATGTTAAGCATACTCTAAGCATACCCATAGTTCTCTAGCCCACCTAAGTGTACCCGCCACACACACTCACACCACCAACACCTGCCCCCCCCCCCCCCGCCCTTATCAACTCAATTAAAACTTTAATGACCTCCTATTTATTACAATGCACATTCTCTGTCTTGCTACTGTTGCTCTTGTGTTTTTTTCTTGCACACTTTTGCCCTGTCTGCACTTGTAGTCTTGTGGGGGCATGTTGTTTCATTTCGCTGTGTACTGTGTGTATATGGTCGAAATGACACTAAAACCGACTTGACTTGACTTGAAGAGTAGTTTTTGAACATAATATTGGTTTGTCCACTGATTTATAATTCCTTTATGCAACTGAACAAATTAACAAATGGGATTAACTCCTTACATGCCCATGAGGCACATGTTACAGATTTCTCAGTCCTACATCTATAGAACAATTTCAACAGTTTGCATCGTTTTCCGGGTAATAGTTCAATAAAAACGCCTGGGAATTTAAGGGATTAAAGCATATGGAAAGCTGATGTTTAGAAAGCTGTATATTGAACCCCTGTTAGGTTTGGTTGGAAGCATTTTCCATTCATTCTCTTTTATCTACCGCTGTCTATTTTTTATGACTTTTATTTATCACAGTAATCACCAAATACACCCAGAAGGTGAGTGATTGATCGCTGAAGGTGGCACAGGCCGGCTCTCATTTGCATGAGATCCTGTTGTAGGGACATGAGAACCGGGTGAGATAATTATCTTAATTAAACTGGATGTCACTGGGAAATGTGCACAAACAAGCAATAAAGACCCTGCCTTGTTCCAAGACTCCAAATAACCAACTCCCTGAGAGCACTCACAAAGGGCATAGCCTTATCATAATACATGGAAATATCAAATATTCGACTCAATAATGCACTCACAAAATAAATAAATAAATAAATGTGCCAAAATATACATAAATAAATAAAAATAAAAGAGCAGAATATATGCAATATTCCAGATGAAACGTTGCCCAGGCTGATGCTTTTGTCAATATTTGCCAATATTTTTTAATCTCTAGTAACGACTACAGAGCTGAATATCGAATAGCGTTATTGTCAGCCATGACAGATGAGTCTGTGGGCGAGGACAAGGCCAAGTGAGAGGACGATGACAGAATAGAGGCAAGGTCTTTTTTCTGCTGTCTCTCCATCCTCTTCTTCTGCTGTTACTTCATTGCAGCTGAATCCTTCAGAGGTTCTTTCCTCTTCAGGCAACTCCAATAGAGGCCTCATCTCTTGCAGCCTGTAGAATACACACTGGGCCCAATACAAAGGCTTGTTAATTTGTAGAGCTAGCTTTATTTAATTACAGAGGAAGAAATATCTCTTCATTCAGATACTTTTTCCTGTCCTATTTCTCCATTTCTCTGCCTCTTACTCATAACACTCGGCTAATTCGCAAAGTAATTCAATGAACCAGGAATTAACCTGGCCAGATAGTCTTTTCCCCATTAACTCTTGCCTTGATTGTCTCAGTAATTAAGAAGTATCAGTGCCCAAGAGCTGTTGATTTCAAACCGTGATGCCTGCACCTCTGCTGTGTATTAAAAAGTGGGATGACAAGCGAATTACAAGCGATTACGATCAGGTAATCACATTCCCGGCATGTCCGTTTCTCGCATTGTGCTGGCAGGTAATTGAAGCAAGGTTCATTAGAACGACTAGCCACATGATCTCACTGAACAAAAGAGATGCACGGTGCATTTGTGGATGGCTTTCTCTGACTCGTCTCTGCAGCAGGACTACACTCTGGCCTCACATTTAAAAACACTGCTCATGTTTTACATAGTTATACTTTGCTGTATAACTGTATGGTCAGTTATGTGTCCAGTCAAGCAGTCCCGATCCATTTCTGGACACCAGCCCTTGAGCAGTCAGTCCAATGCAATTTGTCAGCACCTGGCACTTAACCCAAGTGAGATGTTGACAAGTGTCTATTTCAGACAAAACTCATTGTCTTAATTTTTCTGTGTAATGGCTATTGCTGAAGTCATTTATGCCAGATGGTCTTGACATGTATTTGGCTGTGGCTGAAGGTACTGAAGACAAATGTCTCTCTTTTGCTCTCTCTTTTGCTCTCACTTCACTCAGAAAAACGGCTTTATACTTATATTTTTGCACATACCAATTGTGTAAATGTGTAAACCCACCCACTCCCCCCCCCCAAAAAAAAGCAACAACAACAAGAAAATTGCAGTGTGGCAGGGTGCGTCATCCTGTTGAAGGATATATCGTTACCATGAAGGGGTGTACTTGGTCTACAACAATGTTTAGGTAGGTGGTGTCAAAGTAACATCCATTTGACATCCATTTCCCAGCAGTATATTGCCCTGAGCACTACACTGCCTCCGCTGCCTTGCCTTCTTCCTATTGTGCATTCAAAAGCCATCTCTTCCCCAGGTAAGTAACACATGTGCATCCACATGTTTTTATGATGTGAAAGAAAACTTTATTCATTAGGCCAGGCCACATTCTTTGATCGCTCCAGAGTCCAGTTTTGATGTTCAGGTGCCCATTGGAGGTGATTCACCCCACAAGACCACCCCAATGGCAAAATGCGGGTGCCACCCCAGTGACAATTTAGTACCTTTTATCTGACAGTGTACTTACAATCCTGACTCCTTGATACGTTGTCAAAATGAATGTCCCTCAGCAACAGAAAACAACAACTTATCTAAAACAGCATAAAACTCTTTAGCTGTACAATAAGATTTCCATACAGAAATTTCTAAGCTGGTCTGCTGCACACCTTATCACTGTGATAGCCATATCTTCCTAAGATCCAGCTTTAGATTGAAAAATTAGCACTTGGATTAACCTCCCAAAAAATGTGGTCCTGGCCAGTGATGGATGTTCCAAACAGATACATTAAATATGAATCAGACAGTCCCCAAGCCTTTTACACCATGTCTTCAAATCTGCCGTCTAATCTTATTTTACACTTTATGGCAATGTCCCACCAAACAGCAGCACAAAGTCACTTGTTTAAAGGATAGAAAAAAAGGCTTGCGCTTCACTGGGAGACAAATTGTGTCGTGATCAGGCTGGTACATGGGGAGGGCAAATCGCAGCTCATGCCCTGATGGCCTCACATAGTGTATGATGAGGGGAAAAGAGTTCAGATCCATTAAACTTGTTCCACACCCACACGCTCACAACCCATCTATAATTTCTGCATTCATTTAGATCATTTAGATTCTTTGGGGGGCACTTTGAATAGTCCTTACTTAACTGAAATGAACCATGTCAAATCGAGGACTCATTAACATATTTAAATAGAACAGCCCATTTTCCACACATTATTAGCTGAAAGTGGAAACTGTTTGACCTTTTAGTGATGCTGTGGACCTGGTGTAAACATTTTAGTATAAGTGGATTTACAAGTACTTTATGAAAATGCACAGAGGAACGACAGCAGCATGGAACAGAACCAGCTAGAGAGATAAGACTGGCTTCATTAATGACTGACTGATGCATTTTTTCGTGTCGCAAAGCTTTTTTCCAAAAGCTATTTAGAGCAGATTTATTACTAAGGTTGGAGGGAGGGTATTCTCACTATTAGATATGGGCTGCAGTGGGGTACATTGCAATGCTGCTGTCTACAGCTGTATCTGTTCAAAAATAAAAGACAAAACAGAGGGGGATATGGAGTAAATTGGAGGTGGGTGTGGCCCATGATCAAAATGGTTCTATAATTCACAGTCCATAGATTAGATGACATCTCAAGGCTGATGGGATGTATCTCTCCTGACTGAGTAAAGCAATGCTGTACTGTGGCAGAGCAGCAGGTGAATTCAGGGGGATGATTATGGCTGGCAAAACATGCTTTTGTTGTTACAAATGAATTGTTAGTTTGCACGAGTGAAACAGCCCTGCAATTGTATTTTGTATTCTATACTGCTCAAAAGAAACAGCAAAAATTTTATGGCTGGCAACACTGAACATTTTCTGTAATACCCCTGTAGAAAAAAAGCATGGCCAGCTCATACTGGTTATGCTAGTAGACCAGGTCTCTGTCCCACGAAACAAGTCTTAGTATAGCCAGCTTTAAACTTTGTCCGAAATAAAACAACAATGGCTCACCTCTTATCAGAATACATAGCCATGGCACCTTACCAGCAATGATGCAGATTACGTTCAGGACTGTGGATCATAAACAGCTCTTAGAATAAACCTGGGCAGCCTTCTGGGAAGATGGCCAGTCAATCAAGACATTAAAAGACAAGTGGAAAAGCAACCGCTTTTCAGAATCAGAATCAGAAAACTTTATTGGTCCTGGGGGAATTTTCTTATGTTATGACTGCACAGACTCACAGAGACACAGAGACAAGACCAATATAAAATATAAAGTCTAAATAGATCCAATAAAAAATCTGCAGAAATACTCAATATGAAATACACTATGCTATATACACAAATGCTGGGGTATAAATACTACAGATAAGTAACTTACATGTAAGTGAATTACTAGTAAAACAAATGGCAGTTAGGAGACTGTTATTCCACCTAATAGAGATCAGTAGAATAGTAATATTGATATCAGAAGTGATATTGCACACGGTGAGACTATTGCATGTAATAATCAAATATTGCACATAATGATAATGTTTAAGCATCCGATTAGAAAATTGCACAGGGTAGACTATTAAACAGAATAATAAGATAATAATGCACATAATAATAAAGATTAAAATTTTGTGACAGTTGCTGCTAATTGCATAATAAAATATACATTTCAGTAGAATCACAGGAAATCCCACTTAATAAAATATGAAACATCAAACAATTAAATCAGCAAAAAGAAGCAATTTCAACATTGTAGCACACTATCAGTGTTCCTTTTGCCGTTGCTTTATGTTCTTCACAAGTATGGTTTCTATTTCCTCTGCTTAAACTAAGTTGCTCAACTCCATCCCTTGCTTCCTGCAACATCACATTTTCTAGTGCGTGTGTCTAGGAATTAATCATAGTTTGAGGACCAAAATCTAGGTTAGAGAAAGATGTTAAATGCTGCTGAAAGATCAGATAACTACAATTATAACTGTTAGGTTTTGTGAGGCTGAAGCTTAATCAGGAACCCTGGTCTAGTTGAACATGCTTTGTGAAAAACACTACAGTTTAACTAAATGAACAGCACAGGATTTGCTGTTCTGTCTGGTTTAGATGGCCTACCAGCTTGACAAACTTGACCAAGCAGGTTTATTGGCCATCAGAACAGGCCAGACCTGATCTGAAGCCAACTACTGAAGCTCTTTTTAGCTGGATTTGTACACAGTTTTGAATTTTAGTAAGAGAAAACACTATGTGAGTGTCTTTTGAAGTGAAGGAGCTCTTAGGTACATGCTTCTTGTGTATGTCTGAAGGTCTTACCATGTTCTTTATCATGTGCAGTTTTCTTTTTGGGTGCTAAATCATTTCATTATGTGCAGTAGTCTTACAATGTGAAATATCACTACTTATGCCAATATTACTTATATACTACAGATCTCTGTTACGTGCAGTGACATATTCCCAACCACTATTTGTGCTATTATTAATTCACTTAACTGTAAGTTACTTAACTATAGTATTTATACCCCAGCATTTGTGTATATATCATAGTGTATTTCATATTAAGTAATTTCTGCAGAGTTTTTACTGGATTTATTTAGACTTTATATTTTATATTGTTCTTGTCTCTGTGTGTCTGTGGGTTTGTGCAGTCGTAACATAAGCAGTTTCCTTTGGGATCAATAAAGTTTTCTGATTCTGATTCACAAAGCTCGAGAGGGTAGCTACAGACAAGACACTCTTCAGTTGCCCACTGGACCGGGTCTCCTCACCTTCAGTGGACAAGACCATTGTGTCTATTTGACTCACGCTAGATGGCAGTGTTCCCACTTCCCCTGAACAAAAAGCAGAATAAGGAGCATGCTCTGCTATTGCTAAATATGCCTTATTTATTTCAAGATCATGCACACACATTTTTACAGGCTACAGAAAACAAGAAGAGGAAAATGCCCTGCACATTTCTTCATGTAATAAAACTCACCCTACCTCTTCTGAGCACAGATCAGTCGGCAGTGTGAGTGTCTGAGATGCCTGCAAGAAGAGCATTTTGAGGGATGATGTTCTCTCTCTTACTTAGCTGAATGTGGTATTATTTCTGAACATTATGTCCGTGTTCTCCATCATCCATCTATGCTCCAGACAGCAAGAACCTCTTCAAGAAGAAAAAGCAACACAAAGAAAACAGACATAAAGGAGAGAGGTCACACATGGTTAATACACAGGTGACACTGGTGAGGAACGAGATGTTTTTTTCTTCTTCCCTTAAAGAAAGAAGCACAGTGGTGGTTGAAGTGTGAATTTTTGCCTGTAAACACTTCTTTCCCTTCTGATGTTGCTGTGTGCAGCAAACAATGGGAAACAAACAGCGCTCGGAGCTAAACCATTTGCTCCACTCCTGTACACAACTTTAGAGCTCTGCTCTGCTTCTGCCCTGCATGGATAAGAGCACAGAGCACAGCTAACGCAGGCAGAGCCAAGACAAGATGGAAATGACAGAAACAAGTCACAGAATACAGGGGTTTTAATTATAATAATGGCAAAATTACTTCTACTACTACCACTACTACTACTACTACTACTACTAAAAATAATAATAATAATAATAATAATAATAATAATAATAAT
>JBBPCZ010000148.1:16791868-16810853 GCA_037974445.1 Brycinus macrolepidotus | reverse complement strand
TATATATATTCTGACATAAGTTTTATGATTCTGACATATGAACGTATTCCTTTAAAAAAAGAAAGATATAACAGAGGATAAAGGAGAGAATGTTTCTACAAGAGAGCCATAGAGAGCGAGATAGAAAGAGTCATGTCACACTAATACTAATACTAAGGTTAAGGCATCTGTGCGTGCGTGTTTGCATGAGTGAGTGTGGGGGCGTGTGTATGAGGATGGCCCGCTACGCTGTAGTGTGCTGAAATTCAGGTTGGTCTCATTACAGAGGTAATTCCTTCAGCACATTCCTTGCATAATGGGAGATGATGGTAATGATGTTTTAATGGCCTGCACAGTGCCCAGTGGCAAGATTCTAATACCCCGATTTGCCTCCGCTGCTTGGCGAGAGAGAAGATTAATAGAAAACGAACAGCTATTATATCTACACAAGAAATCAAATCAAACCACACTACCGGTCGGGTTTTTCTCTCTTTCTCTCATCCACTTGCTCTCACTCCCTTTATCCATTTCTCTCTCTCTGCGCAATTCCTTCTCCCCTCCCTCTTGCTTTTCTCTGCTGCTTTGCTTTTGTCTCTTTGTACTGGCTCTCTACTCCAGTGCAAACTTCAAAAGGAGCCCTTGGATTGGATTCTAATGACATGCGGGTTTAATGGGGAAGACAGAAGCATGAGAAGCAGGAGATCAGCGTCACTTAGCAGAACTGAGGAAATGGAGGACCTGAGAAGACCTATAACATGCTTCAAATATGTACATTCATGACAGGTCATCGCCGTTAGAGACAGCTTGATCAGTCTTGACTGTCAATAATCTCTTTGATCATCTTTTTAGAAACAGGATGTCAAAAATACCGCAAAATGGATACATCAAAAAACAACTATTTTCAAAACTCTCAAGTGTGCAGAATTTTTCACAGTAGAAGTATTAAACCTAAAGTACTTAGATTTCTATTTGTTAATGCCAAAAGCCTTCCTATTGAATATTATGACCAGTGGTCACTGGATCACATTGATCACGGGTAAAATGTACCTTGTCAGAAAAACTTGAAAAGGGTATGAAATCATAAAATAGAATTTACTTAAGTTATTGTGAGCAGTGAACATTCTAGATTCAAGATTCAAGATTCTTTATTTGTCACATAGTTATACAAAGTACAGCACGTAACAAACTAAATGAAGAAGCTGCTCCTCAGTCAATATAATGTCTCTCCACACTTACAATTCACTAGCTAATGTTCTCTATTCATCAGATTATACATCTCCTCTACAATCACATCACATCAGGACCACCCATACTAACCTGATTGTGGCCTCACCTCAGCAATGAAAATAGCAGAGAATAGTGTGAATAGTAAGTGCACTGTGACTGTGACTTTACTTTTAAGGAATAATCAATATAAACATTATGTTTTATTTTATTTTTTAATTGCAGCAAATAAGCAGTAATTACCACATGAAAAGTGTGCTCTTTGCAGAGGATACTTATGTATTTATTATCAGCAAAGCATGTAATTTGAAGAAGGGGACTCTAACAGTTATTATTATTATTATTATTACTATTAATAATAATAATAATAATAATAATAATAATAATAATAATAATAATAATAATAATAATTGTCACATCCGTGCCGCCTCTGCCACACCCCCAGCGGTCTAGCTCACCGGAGCTCTGAGCTGGGGATTCCCTGTCATGCCCCCCACTGTCCGCGCCATGGTATTTCCCGGCATGTGAGGTACGTGCGTTGCTCGGCAACACACCTGCCTCCTGTCAGCCCTCATGTTCTCCCCACTGATTACCTGCTCTAGTTCCCTCGTGTTTCCAGGTTTCTCGTCTTGTTAATTAAATCAGTGATTATTGTTTGTGTTGTGTGATTGGTCCATGTGTTCATGTTCTTGCTTTAAAAGCCCCAGCCGATCAAGAAGTCGGTGTGCGGTCACCAGCATGCTTTCTCCATCTGTTGGGCAAGCTTTCTCCCTTGCCTTTGGGTCATGTTCTATGGTGCTCTGATACACTGGCTGGACGAGAACTGTGGTCTCTTCTGAAGTAAGAGGTTAGACTCATCTAAGACCAGCCAGTGGACTCTTGACTTGGCTTTTTGTGTGTGTGTTTCATGTTCCCTAGGGGGAACCAGTGAGGCTAAAGTGCACATAGGCTGGACTACTCCTAAGAGGCAACCCAAGCATCGGGTCCGTATCCATGGGACAGAGGTCCTTTTTGGTGCTGAACGGGTCCCTTCCTCGTGACTCAGAGAGAGAGCTTCTAGTGTTTTTGTTCTGCCAAGTCCATCGCTCTTAAGTGACTATTTACCTGCTTTATTCCGATTAAAGCCTGTTTGAGTTCTGTTCAACTCCTGCATCTGTGTCCCCCTTTCCTAAGCCGACATGACAACAATATTAATAATAATCATCATCATAAACAACCTTGATCTGAATTCTGTTTTGAATTATTGACACTGCCTGTACAGCAAGGCACCCTTTCATACATTCTTTGATATTACAATGACTTCCAGTGTTTTATGGCACTGTGTTCTGTCACAGCATTCTGCTGTAGATTATCAACAGCAATACTTAATGCAGATAAAGCTGACACACTAAAACTGCAGCACACACATACATGCAAAGTTAGAATGTGTGTGTGCTGCACAGAGTCGATCCCTTGATTGACACTTGAGACCCTCTAAAAGCCTCAACAGCAAAATTTTGGGGGGATTTCTGGAAAAATCACACCAGCGTGTAACAAGTTGTGTCCCAAACTACACACTTCTGTAGGCCTATTTCACATTACATTACTGAACGCTTTTCTAATGGTTGTGCACTCTTACGCACTATTTATTGTGGTAGTATGCAGTTTTGGGATGAAGCCAAACAAATCTCTGCACAGTATCTGGATTGCAGTGCACTATACCAGTGCTATGGTCGTATGTAGATGTTAGACAGATGAAATCCAGCATAAATCCAGAGCTTTCTGTCCAAACAAAAGAGTGCCTGTTTAAGTGTGTGCAAATTTTCCAAATCAAGGCTTCCTTCATGTTTCATTATCGCTTTAGTCTCATTATTTGTTTAAGCTTCATATGACACTGAACACAAAAAGCATCTTTAGTTTAGGAAACGGGTTAAAATTCACTCTTTTTCTCAAACTCTTCTAAGCACTTTTTAGATGTGCCCTTGTGTGCCTACTGACAGGTCAATTGGTCAGTCAGGTTTTTTAATGAAAGTGACTATTTTTATCATATGTGAACACACCACAGCACACAGTGTGAAGAGCATGAAATTCTTCCTCTGTATTTAACCCATTCACCCAAGTGAAGGAGCAGGCAGCCAGGAACACAGCGCCCGGGGAGCAGTGTGTGGAGACAGTACCTTGCTCAAGGGTACCTCAGAGGTGCCACTAACAGTCCTGGGATTCGATCCCACGACCTTCTGATTGCAGGGGCAGCACCCTAAACACTAGGGTGGTTAGTGAAGGATGGGACAGTGGTTAGTGAAAGATGGGACAGTGTTGGGGCAGCATAAGCAACGACTGACACATTCCTCAGGCAGTTGGTGAGCTGACAGAATGAACTTGAAGAAGATTTAGTAAAATGACACACTCTTTAAACAAGTTCCTTCTAGCATAGAGTAAATTGGTACTTCCTCAGGTGCCGCTCCAGGCAAAAACCTTATTATTCTATATGGATGAGCCGGCTGTGCTTTCAACCTTTCATAATGCTGGGTGGACAATAGAAACCACCCCTCCTGTTTGATAAATGACACAATCCCCCAATCCCGATCCCTGTATGCCACTAGGCATTTCACACACTGAGTACATTTATTTGGTAAGTGGAGCTGATGAAATGAACAATGAGTGTATCTAAGCAGTTCATCAGTGTAGATGATCAATAGTTGCAATAATCTGTGTGGCTGCAGTAGCTTCTTTTCATTAAACATTTTATTCAACAGAGTTGAAATGCATTTATGGGAAGCTCTGTAATGTGTCCTTGTCTTCAGCATTTCTAACCTTTGGTAAGAGTCCAGTGACTCACAATGAAAATGGTACTGCAATTTGCAAAACTGAAGCTGCCAGGGTTCTGTTTTGAATGCAGACTCAGCTGAGGGTGAATAGTAGGGTCAGTAACTTGTAGGCTGTTCAACAGCGAGTCCACCAACATCCATCTTGCCTTGTTTCAGAGTGCTAAATTAGACACACTGGCCTCAGTCGAGTACCTATGCCTATTATTATTGAGGCTGGTTCTAATTACAGCATACAGGTCCTTTCACCAGCTCTACCCCAATCATTGTGATTCTGGAAGCAATTACTCTCTCTCTCTCTCTCTCTCTCTCTCTCTCTCTCTCAAGCATCTCTCCCTATCTCTCTAACACCCAATTCTTGTCTTTGTGTACTTGTGGCATTGTTGTGCGAGTGAGAATTTAAGGTCTAAATTGGGTCTTGGGGAGAGTGAGAGAGTGAGAAAAAAGACCACCTAAACCTTCCCAATCTTCAGTTCACCACAGTCCAATCCAACAGAACAAAATGAGAATAATCCTCATAATATAAAGGATTATATTATAAAAGGATGCTGTACTTTTTTCAGGTATGCATGTGCGTACCTACTCATAGTCTGATTGGTCAGTTGGTCTTTAGGGGTAGGGTTGAACATGTGAATGTTAAACTCTTCATCAGTACCATGCTTGTCTTTATAAGTAGTTTGTAAATAATTCTGTAAATAATCAAAACAATTGAGAAAAATATAAAACTTAGATCTGTCCATACAGAATGTAAACTAAATATAAAGGTATTTCATTTTACAACTAAATTGTGTTTATGTGATTAGTTTGAAATAGGATAGCAAAATAACAACAACAGACCCCAAAAGGTTCATCTTGATTTCTTAATCTGGATGGCTTGACTTAAGGGTGTTATAACACTAATGGCTACAGTCAGAATCATAAAGACGTTGGAGGAACCTGTTATCCCTCCATGAGGATGTGCTGTCCTCAGAGCTACTGATGTTTTTGCTGACAAACCCCTCGTCTTGGTGTAGCTCTGTCTCCGTCTTTTAAACTTGCATCTGGAAGATAAACTAGAGGGATAGCCCCATTAATTTCATGCTGGAATAAATCTGAATCTGTGTGCTTAAAACCAGTGAACTCGTAGACGTGCAAACTCTCTGAAGACTAATGAAATAAACACCAGAAGAGTGGTAAATAAAACATCATCCCTTTACCAGAGTGGAGCAAAGTGTCTCTCTCTCTTACTCTCTCTCTCCCTCGTTCTCCTTCCGCATCCCACCCTCCTCCCCTCTGCTCCAAGGCATTTTCACACTAAATGGAGTTTGACTTTATTAGCGTCTATAAAAAGCGGTTTGATTCAATGGTTAAAAAGCCGGATCTCATTAAAGCCATATGACTGTGATGTGTGATAGTGGAGCACAGATCATAGAGCACCTTTGCTTTATTAAATCTCACTAACCCTCTCAAATATACTCCCCTAGAGCCCAACTACCAGCTCTCAATTAGAGTCACATAAGATAGGCTTAACGTGAATGAGAGCATGAAAGAAAACAAGCAAAATGCAGCGTGGAGCCATAGAAATGATGGGACACGGTGTTGCATACTTGTAAAATCATTAAATCCATCAATCAAGGTAACTTCCCAGTTGATCACACTGGGTGATTTTGCATGTGATGCAGCCCAGCACACATATAAATGAACTCAATGGACCAGTATATTGTGAGTGATAATACATGACTTGATTGGCTTGTGTCCAGACTTTGAGTGCCCACTTATGTGCCCTTGTTTTCCAAAAATGTGTAGGTCAAGTGGCCATTAACCACACATGGGCGTCAACTTCAACTTTTGCTCACGTAGCACTTTGACGTGGAGTAAATCACATTATGGATCCATTAAAGTGGACATTATGAAGCAGTGAATATCAGCAGTTATGTGTGGATCAGCTCTTTTTCTTATAAACCTTTTTAAAAGCTGCAAAAGAGAGGAGATGAATGCCAAAGGTATGGCTGCGACTGCACACTGTGTTCTGTGTGTTCCTCGTTAATTAGGCTCTTTGTAAGAAGTAATTAGAACATTCGCTTTAGAAGGAAGGAGCTATAGAAATAACTCACACAGTACCACCAGTTCTTATTCATCAGTGGGAATCAGCATGGAGAATCAGACACAAGAAAGAGGCCGAAAAGGCTTCTTTGGAGGGATGCCATAGGAGAACTGCTTTTTGGTTCACTAAAGAACCTTCTATTAGATGTTTGTAAGGAGATGTGTGAGGGTGAACCTTTTTTTGAAGTTTAAAGAACTTACATATATTGTAAAGATTATTTGTCGATTTTATTTTATTTTCTAGAACCATGCAAATATTTTGTTGATTTTCTAATTGAAAATAAGTATGTATCCTTAACAGAGAACACACATTTTAAACCATAAAATATGCCCCATGCAAACGTTATGGCACTTTTTTATATTTTATGTTTATGTTCGCTTTTTACTTAGAAAGCGAATGAAATATGTCAGAATTGAACACTGACGACTATCTAGTGATCTAAAAGTGAAGTGTAGCAGTGAAAATTAATAGTGTGGTCAGTCAGGATGTTCGATTTGCTGAGCAGCGTACTTGATATTTGCTGAATTTGCTTTTATATCCAATTTTATTTATTTGCTTAATATTTGCTGAATTTGCTTTTATGTGTACAGTTGTGCGTCAAGTTAAATATAGCCAGTTCCATTGGTTGATGATAATCAATTGAAGCTAGGTGTGATTCAAAAGGCTGGCAATGTATGCAATGAAGTGAGTGAGAAACTGCATTTCTTCATGAAAAAATGCTTTCCTTTAGTCAATTTTAAAGAAATGAGCAAAATATCTAATTTAAACATTTTTCACTCACCCTATTTGCAGTCAATCAGCAAAAAAAAAGTGTTAAAATGTTGCTTCTTTAGTTTATAACTGCAGATGTGAGGCTACCATTACTAACACACTTTAGAACTAAATAGTCACCTTCTCTTAATCTGCTCAAACCACATTCAGCTTTTCACTAAGGTGGAGACTTGATGTGGTTTAGTAGACTGTATGAGTTAGTGTAAGAGATAAAAATGAATAAAACCACTACAGGTAGCCAAGGCAGACAATATGGGGAACGTTGATCACAAAACAGTAATAAATTAGACTACTTAGACATAAACCAAGAAGTCTTTGTAGCCTTAACAACGAACTGGACATGATTTTGGCAGATTTTGAGGTTTTGGTGATGTACTTATACAGAAACAACTTGAACTGTTTGGGTGACAGCTTTAGCCCTGCAGCCCCAGAGCTAAGCTAAAGAAAAGCTAAATCTGAATACCAAACAAGTCATGATTGACTGACTACATGTGGGTTAAGTGGAAAATTGTGTAAATGTGACTTTTCACTGAACTATTCCTTTAACCCATCCATACCGTTTTGTTTTTCTTGTTCAGATCTCACCCTAACAAGACAAACAAAAAGGGATTGCTGTTCATAGCAAACAGACATAAGATTGTTATGAAAATTCCTCTATAATGTTTGAGTAGAAAAGACTGAATGCTCATCAGCAATATGTCGATATTTGTGCGTATGAAACACTCACATCAGTCATTTTCATCAATAATATTATTTGCTGTGATAATTGGTTGCGCTAAAGAAATGTGTACATGTGTGTTTATATTGGGAATTTCTTTTAAAGCAAAACATAAATTCTTTTTGAGACAGTAAATGTTAGATCCACTTGCCCGTGCTTTTAATTTGATTGGAGATGTTCAAACTTTACAACAGTACAACAGTATGTCCAGGCCAATCACCACATAAGGGCCTTCATTTTGTTCTCATTATTATTTTACGTAACTTAGCCCAACAACCTTTATTTTTAAGAGTGCCAAAGATAAAAAAGTGAAACAGCTAAGTCCTATCAGATGGGAAAAGATGTGCAGATAAAACCATAAAACATTTGTAATCAAGCATCTAACATCTGCTTGATTATGTTTCAGATCATTGAAGAGTTTCATTCCAAGATACAGTATATTCATTTGAAATCATTTGTGATATAAAAAGAGGTTTGAGAGTAGTAGCTGGTGTTTTATGCAAAACTCATCTTTATTTCTTTATAAATGTAGTATGAGTCATAGTACATCATCAATATTTCTTATAAGCCCACTCTGTACAGCTTATGTTCTGAAAAACTAAATCACGAAAATGTTCTTTAATGCATTTTGGAACAAAACCCTTCAATTACTGCGTGTGACAAGCCAGGGCACAACTCTGAAAATCAAGGAACCAAGCCAACAGCTTCTCCGTTCAAAGGCCCTCTCTATTTCTCTCTACCCACTTTGTGTTCTCATTTTTTTCTGCATGTTCCCCTTCTTCAGCATGGAGCAGGGAGAGACCCGCAGAGAGAGACCTAATGAGGGCAAACAGGGTGCGGATGAGCATGCACGCCTCAGTTTTTCCTTTTCATTACCCATCCCACACAAACACTCTCCTCTCCCCCAATATCAGTGCCAACTCCTCACTCAGGACCCTGCATTCAATCCAGCCTTTCTTTCCCCTGGTCTTCCAGCTCGGCTAAAGAAGAGGAGCTGGTTCCTAACAGCTATTTAATTAAAAGGTGGGCCATTTTGAAAGGCTTGCCATATACTGCCCACTGTGCAGCACTCTCACCCATTCATTTTACTAATGGACCGCAGTGCTTAAAAAAGCTTAGGAACATGTAACTTCGCACACTTTTGGGTAGTTGTTGAAATGCTGAAAGCTTGGCCATCTCCTACAAGAAGCTCGGGCATTAGCAAGAAGAGAAATGAAAAAAAAGCAAATGTCTACCAGAATCTCCCAAAATCTTCCCTGTTTGTGAAAGTAAGTATCCTGTGTTTTTCAGTCCTGATCCTGTACAAGCCCTGCACTGCACAGCTTTCCATGATCTAAAAAACCTTATTCATTTCACAAACAACTTCATGAATGGCTAATGAGCTGAATCAGCTGAGTCATAGCAAGGAAAGCACTGCAAGGAAAAAAAAAAGTAGAAATCCTGTACATATGTTGTTAAATATGTGTATATAGCTGTAAACTGTCATATGCGAAAGCTGAAGTACTTCAGATATGAATGAACCAATTTTTTTTTTGCAGTTTTTATTTATTTGTGCACTTTTGCACAAGCCACAATTTGTTTTGTTTTTTTCTTTTACCCCCAAATGCATCAAATAACTAGAAATTGGGGATTAAAATTTGCAGAAGTGTGTTCTCTGTGAATTTACCTATTTGCTTATTTTGTGAGAAAGAAGGTCAATTTGACCAGGACGCCAAAACTTTTGAATACGACTGTTTAAGCAGTTAAATATGTTTTAGCTATAGAACACAAGAGGGAACGACTTATTATGAATAACATCACGGCTGTCATTCAAGCTCATGCTGTAGGTCATCACAACTCTGATTTTATTTGTGACAAAAAATGACTGAGCGTTTTTATACAGCAGTTTTTAAAATAAAGAAAAAACATTAAGCAAAGTCCTAAGCACTGTATGAAATGATATTAAATATGCCTTAATTTGGAATATTCCTTCCATCAAACAAGTTGCAACCTTTTATTTTACAGCTGGAGCCATAAAACAATCACAATATCAAGAGTAGCTCAACTAAATTTCAATAAATGCATATCCGGACCATTTACTATTTCCCAGCCCACCATGTTTGCCAAACTGTATTTTGTTCGTTTCTGGCTATATCCATATACCAGTAGAACATGTTGCTTGGGGCACCAGCAGGTTTGGGATTTCATGTATGCTTGCTGCAACACTCTTTTTATAAAATCTAACCAAAAGGCCTGCAGGTCAAATGTTATCTAATTTATTATTTTCTTTTTTGGATGCACTATATAAACAGTTATGGTTAGCTGCAGTGGAAAGTGACATGACGTGCTGTAAAGTAACGACTCGCTTTCTGCTGCTGCTAACCATACACACAAATGCCTGGACAGTGTTCAGTTGAACTAACATTCATTCATTCATTTGCCTAATCTGCCTAATCCTTACTAGGGTTGCAGGTACCCGGAGCCTATGGGGCGCGAGGCAGGGACTCACCCTGGGTGGGGCACCAGCCCATCACAGGGCACACACACACACACACACTATTCACTCACACTCACACCTATGGTCAATTTAGAATCCCCAATTCACCTGACACACATGTCTTTGGACTGTGGGAGTAACCGGAGACCCCGGAGGAAACCCACGCCACCACAAGGAGAACATGCAAACTCCACACACACACACAAGACCAGGACCCGGATTAAAAACCCCAACCCTGGAGGTGTGAGGCAACAGTGCTACCCACTGCGCCACCGTGGGGCCCGTTGAACTAACAGTTTTTGTAAATTTATATCTATATGACCAGATTATTTGATAAAAGCCACTTATAGAAATGTTGCAGCAATGTTAAATGAAGGTCTTGTCCATGGTTACACTGACAATATGTATCACATGTGAGGAAAGCCTCCCCAACACACACACAAACACACACACACACACACACACACACACACACACACACACAAATATACTGTCTTCCTGGATTTGATTTTAAGTGTGCATCACACAAATTAAAAGTCAAATCATTAAATTCACTGGAGGTGAAGGATTTTGTGTGTAATTCAGTGCTCTTAATGGAAAAAAAGTTTTTCTTCTCTAACATTCAAAAAAGACAGGAAGCAGGAAGGTAATTTCTGCCACACAGCTTTACCATGAGAAAGCAGGCAGCGCTCTCTGTATTGCCAAGGCTGCACGAACTAATTTAATAATTCATAACAGCAAGATTATGTGTGCATAAAGGGTCACCGGTAACAAAACAAGTGCACTATGGCTTGCCTTATCAAGGAGGAACCATGAAATTCAAGGTGAGTGGTTCAATTTGAAGGCTTTGTGTGGAGGTTCCAAGCTGGGCAGGGCTGAGGAAACCTGAGTTCAGTACAGCGTGCCAGGCGGTCAGACTGAAGTGAGAAACATATACATTCAAGTGATGTGGAGCTGATAGGTTTCTCAGCGTGATGGGCCATTCACTCTATTTCTATCCTTCAGGAGCCCTGATGCCTTCTTGATTAGTCCACTGTAGGAGCTCACTGCGGCGTTCCACTGGACTGCTATTACCCAAACGACCATTATAGTTGCATGCAAGGGTGTCTTTGAATTCACTTTTTTCCCATTTTAATGCCCATTCCTTCTCTATGCCCCACAGAGTTAGCAAAATTGTTTTGTTTTTGGCCCACAATCTCAGAGATACATTTTTTGGCAAGCATTGTTGCAATTGAAAAATAACTATCCAGTCTAGGCCACTCAGAGTGAGCTAAATTCACTGAGAGAGCAGATGGCTAAGTGTTTTGGCCACTGTGCAGTGCTCTTCTTCTCCTCTCAGGATGGAGTATAGCTCACTCCACTGAAGAAGTCCTCCCACAAGGCACTGCTAGCCACTAGCACTTTGCTAATGAGCCATTATGTCCGCAGAGGGCCGGGGGTACAATCCAGAAGGCATCAGCATGAAGTGGCAGGTCAATTCCACACAGGCAGTGCCTATTAAATACTGTCACCCCCGCCCACGCCCAATCTCTCCATCAAACACAGATTCTTCTGACAGCATGTGTAATCAGCACACAGGGCATTGCTTTCCCCCAGTGGGCATACAGCGGGCATCATGCCCGTCTAATTAACGCAATAATGGAGTGGGCAGCATGCCTGCTGTTAACACCACAGACCTTACAGCCCTTGGGACTGGCCCCTCGTCCTTTTGTGGAGCGCGGACGTCTCTGCTTTTTCGCAAGTCTACCATGCACAGAGTACAGTTCTGAAAGAACCCGAATAAATTCTGTTAAATCATGCAGAGCACAGCTGATAGTAATGATGTTTGCTTGGCAATGCAATATTTAAAAATGCATGTGTACAAATACACTGCAGTAACATTAAATCTTTTCTGTCATCCATGATCTCATTACCAAATTATTGTTTTTTTTTTCTGTCCAACTTGACAATGACCTTATGTAGGCCATGCAATTCTTTTCTGTTTCTTTTCCCAACATTTTTGTACTTCTTAGCAAATACAAATGTAGAAATAATCTTACTGCAGTCTAAATGTAATGTTTAATAGAATATTTGACATTAATAACCATTAAAATATCTATCGAAAAGGTGGGAAGAGAAAGTACAATAACCACTGAGATTACTTGTTCTTTAGAGCACACTCTTAAAAAAAAAAGGTTCTTTAGAGCCATGTCAGAAAAAAAAACCATTTCTGACTCAAAAACTTCCAGTGGATGGTTCTTCACTGTTTCTGTAAATGGAATGTGTCAATGTGAAGGAGATTTTTAAAGTTTTAAGACCCTCCACATGAACGTTCTATGCCATTTGGAGGTTTTCCCTAGAATTCTACATCTGGCAAAGAACCACATTTTGAAGTCATTTTCTGAGTTATTTTTCTTTTCTGGAAACGTTCAGCCAGTCAGCAGCGTAAGTATGTAGCTGCATAATCTGTTTCATTACCTGGGCTGGTTGTCATAGCTCATCATCGGTGCGGTGCTAACAGTGAACACCAGCAGGGCCTGCTCCTGTACGAGGGTAAATAATTAATGTTTTCCTCTCTGGGGTGTGAGTGACACAGAAGCATGCATCTCAAAAAATCAATGCTGGACTGTTGACGGCTCACAGATGAGTGAAGCGCTCTGGATTGCTTTGCCATTGATTCAATTTCTTGGCCTGTCCTCTGTCTGAAGCATCATTACTTTTTTGGACGGTTTGGGAGAAAGGTTAGAGAGAGAGATGCAACACGTCTCCAGAAAGGCAACATCCAAATATGATGAGGTCATGAATCTCCAGCAACCTTAAACAAACCTCCGAACAATCAAATATCAAAGGAAAGTAATCTATAGTGTAAAATTAGTTTTTGTTTCTCTGCTGCCTTAATGTTCTGAGTTAATTGAACATCTACAAATCAGTTAATGGAACAAAAACCTGTTTCACATTCTTTTAACTTATTATTCACTGAACTCAAAATGCTAAGACACAGCGGGATACCTTTTTTCACAGCCTGCCCAGTTTAGTGCTTATCAGAGTTATTGAAAAAGATGATAGTATTGGAGAAACAGAATTACTCTTATGCATCATCTGTGTAAGTTGTTTAAGCAATGACTGAATCTAAATATATTAAGACATAACGATTTAAACAGGTAAAAGAAATTTTACAAGTCATTTAGGCAAACCCCATAAACTGATTTTAGCAATTCATGACTACCACCTATAACTTCTTAGGCGTTTTAGAATTCCTCTACTGCCTAGACATGATCGAGCATATATACTTTAATATTTAACTGCTTGAATTGGTTAAAGTCTGTCTTAAACACCTAATATTCTTCAAATGGCAATGGAAAATGCTTACTGGCATTTAACCATCACCAACTAGTGTGAAAAGAGCCTGAAAATCAAATGAAATTACCACAAGCTTAATCACACCCCCTCCCATGTCATCTCTCTCCATCTTTCTCTTTCTTCATCTCTTTCACCCCCTCCCATGTCATCTCTCTCTCTCTCTCTCTTTCTCTCCCTCCCTTCATTTCCCCCCGTTTTCTGTGTCTCTTCAACTCATCCTGAAGTTTCATGGTGTTGTAGCCTACATGATGCGGGGGTTGCTCATCATCAAACATTCTGGCCCGTGTCTTTGAATCTAGGAGATCTGAACATCTCTAAAGCTTGTCGGCTCACTGAAAACAGACGCTGAGAATTCACTTTGATAAACATATATCTTTAGGCTAGATTAAACCAGTGCACAGCACGGCCTGCACAGTCTCTCCACATACAGACTTTTTGAACATCCTCACTAGGGACAAAAATAATGCCTCCTCCTTCAAACTTTATGCAGGCTTTCTGAAAATGAGAAGAAAATGTTTTGGATGATGAAGAAGAAGAACTAGTACAAATAAAAAAATTACTTATTTGTGTATTAATTATTTAATTATTTATCTGGCTTAGGGGCCACCAACAAAAGTCATAACGATCTGATCTATATATATATATATATACCACTGTCATCTTTTCAGTTCTTTATCTTTAGCAGCACATGTGGATATATATATATATATATATATATATATATATATACACCATAACCATATGTTCCATATATATATATATATATGTCCACATCCACACATGCTGCTAAAGAACTGAAAAGCTGGCAGTGGTTGCTCAGCAGTGATTGGAGGATTAGGGAAAATGAGGCGGCTCTTAAGATCATTTTGATTCGCTCAGACCCTGATGTAGACAGTCTAGTCAGGCCCATTGTAGTACAGCACATGCCTTTTGTACGATACTGTATGAAAATATATATAGATCTAAAGAGCAGCAATCAATATACAGTACACACTAGGGCAGTATGCAGCATAAAGCATTTAGTATGCTGTTTTGAACACCTAAAATGAGTAGGGCAGTGTGTTTCCGAGACTAAGGTTTAGTCCTTACTTTGGTTTTTTGCAAAAAACAGAAATAGACAGGTCCTTTTGCCAATTTTTTGTATATGGTTTGATTGTTTCTTGTTAAAATATATTGACTAGTTAAAGGGTGTGTTTCTTTTTTTAATCATGTAGACGATTAGAATCAGAATTATTTCTAGTTTAGATCAAATGTTGCAGGGTCCTTACACAGTCGTTAAGAGCAATAAAGCCCACATAAAGCATTAAAGCCGCTGACATTTTCATAAAGTCAAAAATGAAGGGCTCCTTCACAGTAAGTGTCGAAGTGGCACTGAAAATGAGAGCGCATGAAGAACTGTTTACCCACATCTTATCTTACTGCTTTTTAGCTTGTAAATAAAAATGCAAATCCGCAATAACCTCTTTTAAAGATATTTTCGTGCATTTAGACCCTGTTTATATTCAAGACAAGCTCATTACAGGCTGACGGTAGAGGCAAACTTACGTGGAAGAGTAAAATAGGAATGGAAAAGCAGCGTGAACAGATGAACAGGGAGAAGGAGGACAGAGAGAGAGAAAACTCATTTGAAAAGCACGTCTGATGCAGCTAATCCCAAAGAGCAGACAAAAGAGGCGAGGCAGAGAATGACAGAGATGGTGTAATGAGAGTCTTCCTTTTTCTCTTTTTCTTTCAACCCTCCATTCGGCCCTTTCTCAGTCATGCACTGCTTGATGGAGGGCCAATCAGCTGTAAAAAGAGGACCTGCCACAGTAACGAAGTACAGGGCACATCCTGAGCCTTGTTAGCAGCCCTGAAAACTGCTCTTCAGAGCGTTTACATATAACAATGGCCTAATCAGATTAAACAATGAGGGGATGAGGGAGAGTACTCTATAATGGGAGAACGATGATGAATGATGAGAACATTTCCACACAGTAATAAACTGCCTGCATTTCACGGGGGTTGGGGGGGTGTTACTGTAAACTGTGAACTTTTATGTTTTTTTATTTTATACTTTATAACAACAATAACAAATATTAATGTAAAAATATTACAATACAGTAACGGACATCCAAATGAATTCAGAAATGAAGATTAATTAATTGATTTTTTACTCAATTATTTCTTGCATTTATTTTTACTTATTTATTTGTTTTTTTCTGCTCAGCTTAAGATGCTTTGTCCTGTCCATTAATATATTTTGGTCTATTCACTATTAATCATCATTTATACATGGGGTGCCCAGTCCTGGAAGTCTACCACCATGCAGAGTTTAGCTCCACCTCTAATCTATAATATTAGAGTAATGTATAATATTAAGAATCAGAATCAGAATCAGAAAACTTTATTGATCCCGCAGGAAATTGCTTAAATATATAATATGTAATACTAGAGGTTGGACTGAGTCTTCTTTTTTTTAGAGGCATGGGGGAATTTGTTACAGCCGCAGTTAACAAACTATTAGCTTTATTACTGTTGCTGTATTTTTGCTGTTTAGCCTATTTCAAAACATTCCTAAGAGAAAGACCTATAGAAATGGTCAAGAGTGATACTGACTTACATTTGAAATTTTGATAAATATAATTTAGGAACTTTTAAAATCAGTGTGGCCACTGTATCACTGCTTCATCCAGTTCTCAGGACTTATAAGTAAGTAAAGTGTCCCTCCACAGTACAGCACACAGTGTGAACAATATGAAATTCCTCCTCTGCATTTAACCCATTCAACAAGTGAAGCAGTGGGCAGCCATAAACACAGTGCCTGGGGAGCAGTGTGTGGGGACGGTACCTTGTTCAAGGGTACCTCAGTGGTGCCACTGTCAGTCCTAAGATTCGAACCCACAGCCTTCCGATTGCAGGGTCAACGCCCTAACCACCAGGCCACCAGCTGCCCCATAAAAATGATCTAATATATCTTGCAGACTGTGGATGTGTGAGTTGTACAGATGCTTCAGTGAGAGATATGCACTTTTTCATTTGTTATTTTTGTTTGTTTGTTTTGACTTTTTTAGGAAAAATACGCCGTATAAGCGGGATAACTCTGTATCCCATCACATTTTGAACATTCAGTTGAGACTATTCATAATAATGTGCCGCAGTCGCCTTACTTGAATCAATATGAGTAATAATTATGTCACTCATACAAAAATTATATTACTCTAAATAACACCTTGTTAAATACAACTTTAACTGAATCGAATACAGAGTTGGATGCCACTGTGAAGTTGTGCAATATTTCTATTCACTGTGATACAGGGTCTTGTGCCAGTGTGCCCAGTCCAGAATAACAACACGGATGCAAGTCTCCTGGGATGCAAAGATTTGACAAGTACCAGGGCTCACCCTTCTCTCTCTCTCTCTCTCTCTCTCTCTCTCTCTCTCTCTCTCTGCCTTGCTCTTTCTCTCTCTCTCTTTGTATCTCTGTGTCTCTCATCTCTAAGACTTGTGTAAATGGAGGGGCAAAGGGGTCTTACTGGCTGACAGGCTTTGAATAAATTTACACTCATTTCTCTTGCCTCTTGAAGTGCAATGCAGCCTGTTGATTGAGTCTCTTTAGTTTTAGAGAACAGTGAGAAATTTCATTTTTTTTACCTTATTTTGTAGCTGTGAATGAGTTACGGTTTGACTGTACAATGACTAAATCATCATGTCCAAGTGTTAGTCTTCAGCATGAGGGTAAACGATGCCAAATCAAGGAATAAAGATATGAAAGAATAGTTAGAATTTACAAAAGTGACAGATCGTGATAGATTCTAATGGTGTTAAATTGGATCTGTGGGTGTCATTACTTCATGCACTGTCTGTGTCTATGTTTGGTTTTGAACACTTTCTCAGCAAAATGTCTCGAACATCATAGACAAATATATATATATATATATATATATATATATAATAAAAAGCCCTGAATGGCCTTGCACCCGAATACCTTCTTACTACAAATCTCCACATTCACTTAGATATTAAAGTGATTGCTTTCTACTTCTGGTTAATGTCCAAGACTCAGACACAGTCTCAGTTTTAAAGGCTAGGCACAAAACCTACCTCATTTTGTCAGCCTGTCTGTAATTACCTTTGCCCGTTAGGTGAAGAGTGTAGAGGTGGGAGGTCATGGACACAGTGTCTCAGGGTGCTCTCATGTCTGTGATACCCCTTGGATCTTCCCTTTCTAGATAGGCTGCTATTGCCAGGAGTCTCGACTTGTGCCCTTTATAGTTATAATTTAAACTCTGTAAACTTAAACAAAATTAACCCTGTAAACTTAAACAGAATTAACCCTCTGTCTAGCCTGACTGCTCACCATCAGTGCTCCAGGTCACCACCTCACCCCAGAGCTGCAGGGGTCGAGGTTTTTTTTTTTTTTTTTTTAATCGGCATATTTCTACATTTTTCACAATATATAAAACACATTTGTGGATGTGTTGGCAGTAAAAATGACTTGGTAAAGGTAAAATAAATCAGCCCAAAGCTGTTTTTAAGCTTTTTTCAAACGCTGAACTGTGAAGCCTCTGTGACTGAGGAGTGATTGGGTGGTGGTAGACTGATGTACAGTGATGTACACAGAATTTAATGTATTTACAATTTCATACGGATTTTGAGTGAATATTTTTTACTGGTTATATTCATTATTTCCAGCAGGATTGCAATTTACTGGTCTTGCAGGTTTTACTGGTGCAATACTGGTATTTACTGGCTTACTGAAACCCCGATATATTCATGTGTATGTGTGAGCATGTGCGCTAACCTTTTCTGCTTTCCAGAGAAGTGCGGCATTTAATTTATTTAGCCAGCCGCGGCCCTGCCGCCCACGCCTCTCGAAAGGTGTCACTGGGTGTGTAAGCAGGAAACTCAAAGGCCTTGGGCATGAAACAGATTGTGCAGAAGATGAAGAAAGGAGGGGTGGAAGTGGGTGTGTGAGTGGGGGAGGTTGCAGTAGCATGGATGAGTGGGTAAATGGTGTGAGGCAATTCTCCCCGACTGTGTGTCTAATGCCGTAAGAGCAAGGCTAATGCGCTCGCACATCGCTGCTTCTGTTCGCTTCCAGAGTGCAGGTGCCAGGAGCAGCCTGACGGAGAAGGGGGTGGGCCATGAGAGAGGGAGGAATTGAGAGAGGCAAGGGAGGGTAAAGCAGGGGAAATGAACGATTGCCATCAGAGAAGTAGGGGGTGGCCATTACTTATCCCATTGCTAACCTGGGGTCTCTTCCTTTGCTCCTAATGTATATGTGAAGGTTAATGCCTGCTGGACATCCTCGTTGAGGCTTCCCTCCCATATTTTGTAAAACTCAATAAGCACCTCCCCTCTATTGTTACAACTTGATATATTTTAAGGATGCAGATGAATAATTTACATTGAGAGTGATTCATACTTGGAGGGAGATGCAGGGCAAGATGCAGGGCAAGATGCAGTCTAACCCAGCTTACTAGGACATGGTGGGTAGCTATGATGCATGGCCTGTATTTATGAAAGTGCCCTCCAGACTTATTGGCACTAACAATTTGGTAGAGTATCTATTGAAAGATGATTTTGGAAAAATAAAATGTATATATATA
>JBBPCZ010000148.1:16760727-16785672 GCA_037974445.1 Brycinus macrolepidotus | reverse complement strand
TTTTTCCCAAAATACACAATGGTGAAATTATATATATATATATAATAAAAAGGAAACAAACAGACAAAGCATTTCACCATTGTAAAAAAAACTGTATCTCCAAAATGGTAACTTTTGAGTAGAAGGAACAAACGTTCTTAACTTTTAACGTAAGTTATATGTTTTTTTTTTCCCCAAATAATTTTTGGATCATTTCTTTTGGTCCATTAGAGTGTTGACCTTCAGCATAAGGGCAAAGGAGTCCAAATCAAGAAATAAAGATAAAAAGCATAATTTGCAGATAGTTTCTAAGGGTTTTAAATTAGGTCTGTGGGTATTGTTACTTTATGCACTTTGTGCGTGTGTGTGTATATTTGGTTTTGAACACTTTCACAGCAAAAATGTCTTGAACATCATAGACATAAAATATAATAAATTAATCCATGTAATGAAGTGTTATATTCCTGCATATTCTCACATTTTTGTTGGTATTGCTGCTAACATTTCTTCTTGGCTTCTTGGCAGCTACTGATATTGAGGTGCTTTTGTGTTTGACCTAAAAACTATTTCTATTTCAGCATTACATTTACATTTACATTAATAGCATTTAGCATGCGCTCTTATCCAGAGTAATGAACATGTGGTTTGTAGTCTACAAAGAAAACATGTCCCTCACTCTAGTAAACCTAGACTTAAATTAAGAGCTGCTAAACTAAGATTCTACCAGAGACCAGGGCCCTGTCAGATCACACAGAGAAGATACGAAAGACAGATATCAATTAATAAGCACACAAACAAACAAAGCAACATTTCACCACTGTAGGAACAAAGCCTGTGTCTCCAAAGTGATAACTTTTGAGGAGAAGGAACAGCCTTCTTAACTTTTAATGAAAGTTTTTCCAAGGGACAAAAATTTAAGATTTTCAAGCAAAGTCAACCGTCTTCTCAATTGTAGCACCTGCAGCATTAAGTAAATAAGGACTGTGTCTGAAAAACAGCAATGGAAAAACAGGCAGGTGGCAAGAATGGGGATTCTGCATTGAAGTCAGATAGGCTTTAACCACTGACTTTGAAAGAAAAGAACTACCTACCTCAGAGCATGTACAACCAGTCGACAAACTTATGTTTCATTTATTTACTTCCAATGACTTCCAATGACAAACAAAATTTAGAAATACCTTTTAAATAAGAGATAAGAGAAATAAAAGCAATTACCAAGACAAACAGATGGACAGACATGCGCGCGCGCACACACACACACACACATACACACACACACACACACACATATATATATATACATATGTTGAAAGACATATAGAGACACACACACACACATACACACATACACACATGTATATACATATGTGTGTGTGTCTGTGTGTGTGTGTATGTGTGTGTGTGTGTGTGTGTGTGTGTCCTGGTTATTTTTCTTACCCAAATCAGAGCTTCAGTATCACATTCTCACAACTAACATCACGTTATAAAGGTATTGATCTGTTTACGCAATTACAAGAAATGCACTGGACTGACTGGAATTTTCTTCATGCTCCATATATTACCAATGTTTAGCAATGATTTGTGACATTCAAAAGGTCAGCGGCAGCCCATGGAAAGAAGGCTTTCATCCAGTAAAGGTACAAGAAAATAGCTTACTGACACTTTTAAAAACTCATTACGTATTTATGAAAAAATATTGTGTTTTTTGTATTTGTTGTGCTATTGTCTAGTAATTGTCACCAACAAAGATCATTATAGGAATGTTAGAAATGTCTTGGTGCATTGTTATTCTGGACTTTGCCAGTTCCACTAGCGCTGTAGTGAGTCAGCTATTTTTTTTCCGAGCATATCTGTGGTCTGTGGCACTTCTAATAAACAAACAGCAGTGGGTGATTGTGCGATGGGGTGTATCCGATAGACCTTTGTGGAACTTTAGTAAGACGATACGCCTCTGTGTATGGAGCAATGACATTTCAGAGTGATGCTGGCGTAGTGGCCGGTGCCACTTGAGAGCACATGTTTATCGATCAACCTGAACCCAACCTGAGTCCCTGCAAAATACCTACACACACGGATTCAAGACTGGATTGCAGGTTGAGAGTAACAGGCCAAGTCTTCGTGTCCCTGTTAAGCAGTGTAAAAAACTTTCAAAGCTTCTGGGGGATCATAGTTGTTTGCAGAATGTTTCAAAATGTTTTCATTTAGATTTGTAGAGCTGCAGTATATATCAGTGAAAGGTTTTATTTCGAAGATATTTGCTGGGTTATTTGCAGCCCCTTTTCTGTTGACATTTACATGAAGATTTAGCTGCTTAATGGTCTTACCACTTCATACGTCCTTGTGTGTGTTCGCTCTACCATTATTATGTAACACCAGCTTAATAGTCACACACCTGGTTGCCGTATCCAAAAATAATATTATATGAGGTAAAACAGCAGGTGGCAAAAGTCATGCACAGTTGGAGCTCTTTTTACTGTCGAAAAAAGGAGCACCGGCTTTAAAACTCAGATCAGCTGGTATAGAGTAAATAAGGCTCTGACAGAAAAGCTCGCAGGTTTTAACGTGACACTAAATCAATATTCATATTCTAGGCTTTTCTAATTTGGCCTGTCTCCTTCATTCCATCAGTTATCAATCAGGAAATCTTGCAGTTGAAGTGAAAATTTTTGACACAATATGTTCTGCAAAATGTTCTGGCTTATGAGTGCTGGGATAAAGTCCAGCATCCCTGTGACCCTGATTAAGGATAAGTGGCTCAGAAAATGAATGAATGTTCTGTAAACACATACAGTGCCAGAATGATCATAGCCATGAATTCTCAGGAACTGTTAAATAACCTTTACGAGACTTCAGAAGGGGAATGATTCATGCAAGAAAATACAACTCCAGCAGTCACTGGAACAAAATGGGTTTTTTTGTTTTTTTTTTCCCTGGATTGGTTGTGACGACAACAACAGCCTTAAGAGCTACTGTACTTTTGTGCACTTAGTCAGAGATGAGGAGCGCAACTTAGACGTTTATGTAGCCTTTATGCTGAAATAGGCAAGACCAGGAGTTCAGAATCCAATCCAGTTCTCTAGCCAGTCCACATTTTTCACTGTGTCTCAAGTCCCAAAAGACATGAGCTGGATAATCAGCATTCTGCCACCCTTGATTACCTGACTTAAGTGAACTGGGAGCTGGAATAGAACAAAAGATGTTGGACCTGCTTAAGGTATTTTGTTTGCAATCTCTTGGCTAGCCATAGGCTGAACATGTCTGTCACAACAACAGCAACAACAACAACAACGTCTAGCATATTTCAGTTACTGATGACAAAAAAGATGCATGCAGAGAGGGTGATTTTACCAAATTGGTGACTCAACTTAAGTCACTTTTAAGGATTATAAAAGAGAATGATTACACTTTCCTGTAGGTGACCTAAGTGGACTCTTTATAAGGTGGAACTCCAATGCAATTTATCGCTTGCACCTTTTTTACTAGTTAAGACGGTTTCTGTGAATCATTCATCAGTAGAAAAATCTATGAGAAAGCCCTTGATTTCTCTGGTCATTTATCAGACTGCCACCTCACAAGGACCTTAAGTAACTACTAGGCATCGCAGCAGGGAAGCATGACAAGCAGCAAGCGGCTTAGAAGAATACTGATAATCTCAGCACTCAACTTAAACCGCCTGTCATCATGACAGTTCTTCAGTCATTTACTAACATAATAATTATCTTAATGGCAGTCATACTCAAATCACACTAAATCACTTCTTCCTCTGGTGGCAACTGCATGAAAGGACTATGAAGGAAATTCTAGTAGAAAAAAAATTGCCCTTGGGTGGCACTAAACACATTATATATTCTACCATGTTTTTTTCTGAATTGCCCTACTGCTCCCGATATGCTGTCAAGAAAAATCATGTGTGTGGTAAACATCAAAGAATAAGCAGACATATATGCTCCCAGCATGAGCACTTTTTTCACTTTAGTGTGGTAAACATACTCAAACACAGCAACACTAACATACCAATTCAGTAAAGCTAGTATAACAGCATAGTGCATTCAGTTTAGTTTAGTTCATTTCAAATGTATTTGTATAGTTCTTTTAACAACGGTCACAAAGCATCTTTACAAAAACGTACACTATATGGACAAAAGTATTGGGATGGCTGACCACTACACCAACAGGGACTTTAATGACATTGCATTCAAATACATAGACGTTAATATGGAGTTGGTGCCCACTTTGCAGCTAAAACAGCTTCCACTCTTCTTGGAAGGCTTTCCACAAGATTTTTAGTGTTTATGTGGGAATTTGTGCCCATTCATTCAACATTCATACAGCATTTATGAGGTCAAGCACTGATGTTGGAGAAGTTCTGGCTCGCAATCTCCATTCCAGTTCATCCCAAAGGTGTTTGATGGGGTTGAGGTCAGGGCTCTGTGCGGGCCAGTCAAATTCTTCCACACCGAACTCGTTCAACCATGTCTTTATGGAACCTGCTTTTTGCACTGGGGTACAGTCATGCTGGAATAGAAAAGGTTCTTCCCCAAACTGTGTCCACAAAGTGGAAGCATGGCGTTGTACAAAATATCTTGGCATGCTTTATTTTATACCCCTGTGGCAATGGGTAAGATTGAAACACCTGAATTCAATAATTTAGAGGTGTGTTCCAATACTTTTGTCCATATAGTGTTGGTTCAAGACCCATATGAGAATTTGAGAGCAACAGTGGCAGGAAGACCTCCTTAAAGCATGAGGAAGAAATACTGAGAGGAGTCAAGACATAAAAGGAGAACCCATCCAGATCAAATTCAGGCCAGATTAATGAGATACATCAATGACTACTGCTAGAAACCTATGAAAAGTTATCAGAAAAAGACTGAAAATTAAATCTCAACTAAGGATGTTAACATGAACACAGTATAGTGTAAGGCAGGTACAGATTAGAAGAGTGAGTGGGGATGAGCCTATATAGTCTCTCAGTTATCATGGTGAGGCTTTCCATTACAAGAGGAAGGTGTTATGACACATACACACTATGAACAAATAAGTAAGTAAGTAAGTAAGTAAGTAAATAAATAAATAAATAAATGATATTATATGTGAGCCCATGTTCACAAACTTTCACATTTCATTTCCATGAAAACGGCGAAAAAAGAACAAGAAATTACAGGATTCCAATCATGTAATTTCCTCATTACTTTGATGACCACAGAGACCTATTATATATAAGACAGTAATTGATGGCCATTGAGCAAGGTTTTATGGCTCTAGCCCAGAGCTATTACAGCACACAAAGTACGCTATGGCTGCGCTTGCTTTTAAATGCCCCTAGAGTGTACCTCACCTGCTCCCCTGCACACTACACACACACACTGCTGTATTTTATTGGGAAGTGACTGCAGGTTAGCAGACTTCATTCACAAAGTGGATTACTCTTTTTAGGACTTATTTTCTCATCAATTATTCATCGGGCCTCTCCCTGGACTGGTTGCCCCACTCCTTTTGCTTTCTTCTTTCATTCTCAAGCACATGAAAGCTGGCAAAGTTGCATGTTAGTGGCACTGATGCATTGTTCAACCCATATATTTCATCAGTACAAAATAAAAAATGTTGGGTTTTACTAATTTTAGATGGTAGCTTTCAGCTACCATTCTTACTCTCAAAACTAGCGCTGTCCCAGAAGTACCACGTTTGAGAGGGTGGTTAGGAGTTTTTTTTTAGTGCAACCTTGTATTCGACACATGTACATGTGCACAATTAATCAAGTGTGTTAGTATGTGCGCATACACACATACTGTGGACTTTTGTGTGGTTTTACGGTAATTGATATCATTGTGCCATTTTTAGAATGTGAACGTTCATGTTGAAATGTAAAGCTAAAGGCTAATCCTAAGCACCACATAAATAGCATGTAAAGCTTCTAGTGGATAAAATGGATTAGTAATTCACAGGACGTGTATATGTGCGCATAATAATCATCTTCAAAGAACTTTCTTTTAGAGCAAGATATCCTGGGCATTATTTTCATTTCTGATGATGTAACACAGTAACCATAACCCTATTTTGCTATGAAATACACTTACATTACTCTCAGAGACTGTGTTCTACTAATGTTTTAGACACAGTTCTAGAGATCTTAGAGGTGTCAGGATGTCCAGTCACCCCAAGGACCAATATGATAATTCAGTCCCACTGAGCTGATTTAAATAAGTCCTCATTTATCAAGAAAATTCTTTATCAAGAAAACACTGGTCTTCACTGCAGTGCTCATCGGATAAACAGCTAAGGGCGTTCTCTGCCAACTCTTAAAAGACTTATATTTCCATAAGAGAGGTAAACATCTCAAACTCAATGCAGGTAAAGATAAAATGTGTGGAAACTGGCCTTAAGAGAATAGAGAGGAGGTAGTTTGGTCTTCTACGAGAAGGATCATAATATTAAAAAGTGGGTGGAGAACCTGCTCCACACTGTGAGATAAAATGTGGCACCGTTTTTCATTCCTGAGCAAGCGACTGCACCAGGCAGCTCAGATCCTCATTTCTTACAAATACACAAAGGAAATTCCCCCTAAGAAAACAGATCAGAAAAGTGTGGTATAATTAAAAAACAACAACAAAAAAACAACTTTAATAAAGTCCTTATGTCATTTATCAACATGATTCCACTTGTGATTCCACTCAGACTGAGTCATACTTTGCAGTTCCAGGGGTAATCATCATCATTTCCTTTTTTTTTCTTTTTGTTTGTTTGTTTGTTTGTTTTTTCCAAGTCCTTATGTGGCCGTCATGCTTCTGAAGCCTCAGTTTTATGTTGTGGCCGCCTTAATGGCACTAGTGATTGGATAAAAGAGGCCTGGCTTGCCTGGCAAAATTATAAAAAAAAAATAAATCTTTAGTCTTTAGGGTTTATTTTACAGCCTTCAAAACTAAATCAGAAACAACAGCAGGAAGTAAATGTTTATGCATGAACTGCGAACTGCTGTTTGTAGTTTAAGATGTAAGAGCTTATATTACTGAAAGGACAGAAACAAAGGAATAGGCCTGATATGCTGAAGAAACATTAGTGCTACAGACAAAGTGTGTTGAAGAATTCAGGTTGCATTAGATATTAGACTTCCATCCTAAACATACAATTTATAACAGTGGCAGATGTTATTACAGTAGTGTTACTGTGATAAAACTATCCTGCCGTTTACAGTGTTGGACTTGGGGTCTTTAGACAAAGATGGAAAAAGAAAATCACTGCAGATTGTATTGTTTAGCTCCCTCAGAGGCACTTTTTGGAGACCAATGATAACAAATTGAGTTGTACTTTCAGATTGTACTGAAGGTGCATTAGTGGTGTGCAGTAAAGCTTGCTCAATGTAGGCAGAATAAGTTTGGTTGCTGAAACTTACTCAGCATAATTTTAACATTTAATCGATTTGGGCTCTGCAGACACACTTGTTAACTCATTAGGGGTGATTTAAAAATTCATGATTGCTGGTCCTTTTTAGTTTCTGACACTACTTCCAAGAATTATATTTACATTCTGGGCAGATAATGGCCTCTTTTCTTCTGCTGATCCAAATGGTTCCTTTGGCCATTTTGTGCCACTCTGTGCCAGCATAGACTCATCAGACTGATTACAATTACTTTTTGGTTGCACTTTATAGTGAGTCCCTAATGACTATGTAGTTACAGATTAACTATGCTCACAACAACAGTGTAAAGTAAGCAAAAAGTAAAGTGTCCCCTTATAGTCATACGTGAACACACCACAGCACAGCACTCAGTGTGAACAATGTGCAATTCTTTCTCTGCATTTAACCCATTCACCAACTGAAGAGGTGGGTAGCCAGTGACGCGGCGCCCAGGGAGCAGTGTGTGGCGATGGTACTTTGCTCAAGGGTACCTCAGTGGTGCCACTGACAGTCCGGGGATTCGAACCCTAAACCTTCTGGTATCACGGGGGCAACTTCCTAACCACCAGCCGCCCCAGTTGCCCTAGTGTAACTACCGATAATGTGTTCATTGTTACAGACTACAGTAGAGCAGCTTCTGTAATTACACGTGTTTTAGCTTTACTCATGTCATTGCACAAGTGTACCTTGTGGAATTACCTAGTTATGCTGTTAGCCCAATAGGTTTGAATTCCCTCTAGCATCGGCCTCTTGACTTCCAATCCTCAGATTTGAGTCACTGTCATCTAAACTTGTCTGGCTTGTGTAGCTGTGGTTAGCCATCAGAGGTGTTTTGTGACGAGCATGCTAAGCTCATGCTAACCAGGTCCTGTATCCTAGTCAGTGGCACCTAACAGATAGTGTAAGTGTGAAGTGTCCATTTGTCACATGTGAACACACCACAGCATGGCATAAGCAGTGGGCAGCCAGCAATGCAACACCCGGGGAACAGTGTGTGGGGATGGTACCTTGCTCAAGAGTACCTCTGGTGCCACTGGCATTCCTGGGATTTGCCCCCACAGCCTTCCGATCACAGGGGTAACTCAACCACAAGGCCACCAGCTGCCCGCTACATAATTGTTTTGATATTCATTGAATGATAGAAAATCATGCTTTGTATTTGTTTATTTGGTGACTGTGGGAATTTAACTTATTTGATCTTTGAGTATGACAACTAATTAGGCCATACTGAGCATGGTTTGTAAGTAATCTAAATCATCCTTCCATCTATCCATCTTTCCATTATCAGAGCAATTATTCTTAACCAGTGTTGAGGGGGTGGGGGTTTATCCCAGCCCTCACAGAGTGAAAGGCAGAGAAACACCTTGGGCAGGTCGCCATTCCATCAAACAGCAGACTCTCACTTTGAGGCAATTTTGCATCTTCATTTCGCTTGACATGCATGTTTTCAGTGTGTGGGAGGAAACTGCAGCACTATGCAGACACTTGGAAGAACATGCAAACAGTAAAACATGTAGCAACATTTTAACTTAAAAAAGAGAAGCAACCCTGTTTGAGTTAAAATTTTGAATTGTGCTAAATTTTGAGTTAAACTAACAGCAAACTTACAGAGAAATAATCTGTTATACATGTGTTAACTTATTTTTTGAAGTTCAGTGTACTTGAAATCTTAAGTCAACCAGATACAAGGTATCAAAATGCCATTGGAACGATGCTTGGAATCCTTCAGCCCTACAGCAGAAAAGAAGGCAAAGAAGCTTACTCATACATTATGATGCAGGATTTTTGAGCAAGGTATATTGAACTTTGCTCCTTAGTACGTTATGGAGTGGTTTGCTGGATTATATTCATCCATAACATCATGTCACAGACCTGTTTTGTAAAACCATGATGTTGTCCTCTTGGTGCGAATGCAGTGGTTCAGTGCTGGGTCTCTGAAGTGAAGAAATGTATTGTGAATTTTTGATGCCAAAACATGAAGGGAGTGAGAGACAGAAACATAAAGTGAAATAGACAGATAGAAAGAACTGATTATGTAATATAGTTTGCTTATATAAAATAATAAAGACTACTTTGCTATTCCATTGTGTTTGAGGTTAATGTTTTACTTTGAGCATCCACCTCCAGGCTAACAATGCCAAAGCATCTTCACATGACCAGCAAGCAAGCACCCAGAGCCCCAGGCAAACTCCAAAGACTGGTGACATGTGAACGAGGTGAGAACAAGTCATACATGAATCAACACACATCTAGTAGCATCTATCTACTACTGCCCTTGAGCAAGACACCCTCATGTGCTCCAGCAGTGCTGACCAATATGGCTGACACTGCACTCCAACAGCCCTTGCAATCTGTTAAGAGAAAGAAAAAAGAAGTCAGCACCTGAATTTTGCTTAAGATTTCAAATTTAAATTCAAGATATAGACTTGCTAAGAGGACCTACCTGCATTTGTGCTCTTTGCATTCAATCTCAAAGCAACTTGCTGCTGTGTTTTCATTTTAATAAACTTACAAAAGAGACCTGCACAGACTTGAAAAATAAAACATGTAATTAAAAGGTAGTCCAATCCACCCATAGCTAATGTACAAGTAACCTGTGATGTAAAAGAACCTGAATCAAATTTATGAACATTTGCAATTTAGCACTTTTGAAATTAACTCTATTCTAATAAGGGTTTTCATCAAAGGAATAGTTTGGTGAAAATCACATTTACACAGACTGATACTGTCAACCATCAGATCCTCCTGACTCACCAACCTCGGAATCACTGGTTCTGCATAGCAATGGATTGTGTCCTGCCCTGACGGTTGCAGTTACCACGTATCATTGACAGACTTACCACTGGTGTTCCTCAAGGTTCAGTACTTGGCCCCCTTCTCTTTTCCTTATATACTCATGCTCTTGTTACTATAACTTCACAGAGTTTCTCCTACCACTGTTATGCTGCTGACACTCAACTCATCCTGTAGTTTGCTCCCAGTGACTCTTAGATCTCAGCCAAGAACTTCACATTTCTAAATTTCATTTCCTCCTGTTTGACAGCACAATAACTGAAGCTAAATCTCAGCAAAACAGAGCTCCATCACATTCCAGAGGATGCATCCCCAAGACCTGACCAGGTCATCACTTTTGGAAATGTTGTCATCACTTCTTCATCAAAAGCATGAAATCTGGGTGTTCTCTTAAATGAAGAGCTCTCGTTATCATCTCACATTAATAATCTCTCCTGAACTTGCAGGTACCTTCTTTATAACATCAGGAGAAGTTGTCCATTTCTCCCCACTGAAGCCACTCAGATACTTGTCCAGTCACAAGACTGGACCACTGAATCTTGTGCATGGCTGACCTTCCTCTGAAGGTCTTCAGCACACCAAAATCCTCACACAACACTCCACTTCTGTGAACCCTTCGCTGGCTTAGTGTGGCTGCTTGCATTAGATTTATAACTCTAATGCTCACCTTCAAAGCCAAAAATGGTCAGCTCTGTCTTACCTATCAGCATTGATCAGACAACAGGTCATAGCTTGCCCTCTTAGAGGATTAAGCACAGCCCGACTTGACTCACCTCTTCTCAAATGTTGAAGAGGTGCATCAAGACTTTTCTCTGCTTTGGCACCATGCTGTCTTCAAATGGTGACTGAAGACCCACCTCTTCACTGAGCACTTAAGCTAACAAATTCATGTCTATTTAATAAACTAACTTAACAAATACAAACTTCACAAATAACTTAAAAAACTGTCTTCTGCTACGGTGGGCTGGGGCCCCACCCAGGGTGGGTCCCTGCCTCCTGCCTGTTATATGCTCCGGGTACCCACGACCCTAGTAATGATTGAGCGGTTACAGAAAATGAATGAATGAACTGTCTTCTGTGTGTGTGTGTGTGATCTGATAGGTCTCTGGTGGAGTACCATCTCCAACTATAGCAGAATGTTAGTCTACTAGCAGCTCTTAATTTTAAGTCTTGGCTTACTAGTGTGGGGGACATGATTTCTTGTGGACTACAAAGCACCCATGTACATCACTCTGGATAAGAGCATCTACCAAAGGCTGTAAATGAAAATGTAAATGTGATGTCAGCAAGAACCTTACTTTTCCAAATGCAGGTTGAATGTCCTGCATCCTGAGCCAAACTTTCTAAGTTAGAATTTTTCTCCATATTGAGAAATGCTCATAATCTGATTAAATGATCTGATATTCTGAAACACAAGCATCACTCAATGTTTATTTTTGACCACCTGTTTTATGCCAAACCTACAAATAACTTACAGACGCCCACACTGACAAGCATCGGACTGAGTGATGCAAGGACAAGGAGGGCCATCCCAGAGAGTACAAAGCCAGTTATGTTCTCTTGCAGTTCCCAGATATTGTCAGAGTAACATGGAGTTTATATCATATTACTGTTTAAAGAGTGTCTAACAAGCTACTCTTCTAGTCTGACAGTCTTATTCTCTTTGGAAAAAGCACTGATTTAGAATGTATTTATCTGCAACTATAGACAAGTTTTTTTTATTTATTTGTTTGGTCCCCTGTGCATCATGATGTAACATCATCCTGCTGGTTTGTTTGTGTATTCAAATATCAGACAGTTTCACACCCTCAAAGAATCACAAAGTGAAAAATTCTTTACATGTGCTCTGTCCTGGTGCTCAGCCTGAGGAATGATTATCCCGGGAGAATGGGTTCTTAAGCTAGCTGAAAATATTCAGGTCATCCAAGGACTGCATGTCTGGTACTTAGCAATGAAAGCAAATGTGACTGAGAGAAATTAAACCACCTATTGAAGAATTTCAGGAGCCAAAATAGATAGCTGAGGAAAGAAATGAACCCTATTAAGGTGAAGGGAGTACCAGTGAATGGAAGAAATTGTTTAATATTTCATGTTTTAGGAGATTTCATGTTTAATTTTCTCTAAGACATGACAAGATAGTAATCAGTTGTGAACTTTTTCTGGAGATAAAAATCAATATTTGACAAAAAAGAACCATTTACTTTTTGGCTTGGTTGCAGAGCTCTATTAAAAACCTTTGATTTTTGTGTTACATTTACAGTACGTTGAGCTTCTATGAACTTTCAAAAAGGTTCTTCACATGAAACCTATCTCATTTATAAAAAAAAATCTTTAATGGACTATTGAAAGTGTTTTTTTTTCTATGGCATCACTATAAGGAACCCCTTTGGGTTACATTTGGCATTTTTTAATTCTAACAACTGTAAACAGAAGATTTCATACAATTTCATACATAAACATGCTACTGAAAAATGCTTACAGTGTTAATCATTATATATTATGTAGCACTGTTAAATGGGTTTAGTTAGATAATTGTGGATAACTTGGATGAAGAATTTGACTCCGATCCATTGAATTACAAATAGGCAATGTGGTTAGATGACTAAAGTGGAAATGGCTGAGTGATTTTGTTGGGGCTTTCATGATCTCTGTCCTCAGGTAGCACTATAGTGGTGGACAGACTCAAAGGGACATAAAAAGTAACTCTCATCTAAGATGATTATATCCTATTTGAGAAAAATATTTCTCATGCAGCCCTATGACGGAAGCACGGCAGATAGGTTTATTGCTCTTGTTGAAATGTAAGGCTGCTGTGAGTGAGTGAATGACCATCACTTCTGTCCACCATCCAGAGACATTACTGCTGATATCCTGGGGTAATTGCCGAACAATTAGTTTGTACTAATGTGACCAATTTCTCCCAGATACAAGGAGTTCGGTCAGCTAATGGCCGCTCTGCCAAGCCCTGTGTCCTGAGGACGAGTTACAATTACAGTCATTACCACTCATTGCACCATTAAACATGTGGAATAATGCTGTTGTGCAGTTGCAAATCCAGCATTTACTTGATAAAAGGTTGATTTTTTTCTTTTTATTTAAGCTTTCCTGGAAACTTGTGACAAAGCAGGAATGCTGGGATAAATTTGTATTCCTGTGGAGGCAAGTTTCCAAGTCATAATCATTCAAGGGGGATTTTCTTTTTTTTGCATATTCACAAGTCCTAAGTTTTCTCGACACATTATTATACTAGGCTGGAATAGGCACACAGAGCTACTAATTGTAATCCTTGTGCCTGGAGAACACCAGCAGTCAATTCAGTGAATATTATGAATTCCAGTCCCTCTGGATTATGACTACAAGAAGACAATGCTGGCACATTTCTCAACAGACCCTTGTCTCCTTTCAGCAGCTTGATGTTTCGGCGTTCAAACTGCCTTCTAAAGCATCTGAGGATGTGCAAGTCCCAAAACACAGTTCCATTAAAACCTTTTCTTGGCTGCTGACAAGACAACAACTTGATGTCTGCCTTCATCTGGAAAGATCTCACCCTGTCACCCTAGTTTTCCTTCAAATGTCTTTTTCGAATATGTGTGACATATAGAAGGAATATCGTTCAAAGCATCATTTGCCTATATTTCCAGCCAATAATACAATTGATAGCCAACGGGATTGCTATAGTTTGGTGAAAGCAGCATTACTGATGTTTGGGTACCTCAGGACAGAAAATGCCATGGAAAGAACACAGCCAGCTAGCAGGTTGGTTTAGTATGCTACATAAGACTTGTAAAGCCTAAAGGCAATTCAGTGTTTTAACTTAAAAAAGTTAACTTAAGTGACCTTCTTTCCTCAGAAAATTGCTTTATTAAACTTTAAATAAGAAGTTAACACAAATGTAAAAGACATTATGGTTCTATTAACATATAATCAGAAGTTCAATGAATAAGGCATACTTTTTCAAATGAATAATGACAAATGTAGTCTAAGTAGCATGTTAGAACATGGTGAAATGGTTAAAAAAAGTTTCACATTTTACAAGCAAAAAAAAAAGAAGGTTTTTTTTTTTAGTTTATCACAGCAAGTGACACATAACAGAATGACTGTTGCTATGCTTACAAAGTACTGCCAACTTCCACAGTTACTCCAGTCTGTGAAAAGGTCAGGTTTAACGTCCTGTATGCAAAAGTGAAAGTTAAGATGCCTTTCTCATGCCTGGAAAAAGAGAAATGCCTAAGAAGTTCATTTGACATTCATCAAGGCCTCAGGCCCTTCGCTCCTGTGGTAGAGACGTCTTAGTGCGACCATTTCAGTCTCATTAAGTGCTTCTGATGAGAAATGACTTCCACTGGCCGGGTAAGTGACTCCAGTCATAACATTATGAGTTTGATTAAGAATTGCTGGGTGAGCATCACATGGTAATGGAATTCGGGGGGAAAATCGCTCGTAACAAATCGGCCAATATATCATGCAGGCTAGGTTAATTAGATGCTATTATGTAAACTAGCCATGTGCAAAAGAAATCATTACACTTTGGTCGGACGGCCCTCTTTATCTAAATTTCGAGTGTGCTGTTCTTACTTTGTTAGGTTGTCAGTGAAACAGCTGTCTGTTTCTGTCTCAAGTTCAAAGCAGGAATCGCAAAAGTTATCCCAGAAGAAGTTATTCCAGTGATATCTGAGAGCAGGGGTGAAAAAGAATCAAGTAAATGCACTTGATTGTTACACTGTAGTATTTTGTAAGAATTGTTCTTTGCTCAAGTAATCTGAAGCTAAATATTTGTCCTTTTATTCAATTACATTTGCAAGGGTATAAACATTATACTTTTCAGTCTCAAAGTGCAAATTTCAAAAGCCAGAAGGTATTTGTATTTTTTCCAAACAGTCAAGTTGCTTCGCATTTAAATTTCTTGCCTTTTTGACTGAGAATTCCAATCAAATTAATATCAGTGTATATCAGTGTAAAATAATAATAACAGCTATGCAAATGTATCTTTACACGGGAGAACCAGTGATCATAGTACCACACACACCACCACATCACACACCACCAAATAAGGATAACAAACAATGTGTTTGTTAAAATACGTACTTTTATTATTTTTAAACTTGAGTATTCTTAAATGTTGATAACTTATAATACATTGTGAGACAAGGAGGCAGATCCGGAACAGAGCAAGGGGCTCCTTCCTTGACGAGAGCCAGATGAACAGCATCAAAGAAGGAGCCAGGACTCTTTAAAACATGAACTCTCCAGCAAGGGAGAGAGAGAACGGAGTGTAGGATTGCGAGAACGAGAGGAAAGCAGATAGTGATTGAAAAAAAGCTGTAGAAGTATTATTTCAACCCAAAATCGTGGTGGTTTGGTGGTTTTCTTTTGTATACTGTGTTACAGTAGTGTAGTTTTACTAAGTATATATATCACTTAGTATATTTTTGTCTCCATACTCAAAATTTCAATACTTTAGCCATACCTTCCCTTAAACACAGTTTTTTTTTTACTGAGAGGGTACCTGGCATGGGTGTGACTTTATTTATCTTGTTTTGGAAGATTTTTCCTAATAATTTGCTCATTTGTGCTGGTAGAAGGACACTAATATTAACTGTGATGTTACATGCTGCATTCATGCCATAAGCTCTTCATGAACAGAAAATGTAGATGTGGTGGTTTCACACCATTTCCCAGAAACCATAATGAATTATGTCAAAAGCCTGTCTTTAAGGACGAATGGAGAAAAATGGAGCAGATAGAGGTTTGCTGACAATGCACCTCATTTGCATCTGCCAAACTGAACCTCTGTCCTCCTGCCAAATACAAAGAGCACTCTATCCAGCACCACTTGTGTGAATGGCATTGGCACAAAAAAAACCTGTAGCACCTAATGCAGCCACATTAATCCTTGCATGACTTTGGCCATATCCAATTTGATTAATTCCAATCCTGGCCAATTACATTTCTTTTGTCTCCCCCATTAAACGTGAAATCATTCTTTTTTGGCTTTTCCAATTATTTACATTCAATTATGTTCCCCTCTTACTAGAAATCCATGTTAATCCCAAACATTGATGTTGCTCATTTAATTTATAATACTTCATTGAGGCCTGTGACAGAGAACAAACATATAGGATGTGTACTTCTCCTTCATTCCTTCTCTCTGTTGGTTCCACAGTTTCAAATGTCTCTTTTGCTTCCCTATTATTGAGAAGTCTGAAGAAAATCTTCCACCATTCCATTGCTTAAGTTATTGCTAATTATTATACCATATTGTGACAGAATGTATGAATAGACAGCTTGGGAGACTGGATCTCTTTAAAGAGCTCTGGTTGAGACAGCTTCTGAATTGCCAATCGTCTTCAAATTGCTTGATTATCTAATAAAGACTGTAATATGACTGAAATTCCAATGCTTGGGCTCTAAATTGCACTTCACAGCAGATAACTAGTGAGAACTGATGATCTTGGCTCATTAAAGTTAGCTTTTGAATGTTTGCCTTTTGAATAAATGATAATTAATTTAAAACATAATTAATTACTGTCAATGTCTTGTAACATTCATTACCTAAAATGAGGCACACTCTTAAAGGGCCCATATCTCACTTTAAAAAAAAACAAACAGTTAAAACACACCATTTACTCTCCAGTTCACACGGTCCATGCAATCCAAGATGCAAAATCAGCCAATTTTGTAATCACTGTTTTTGTGATGTCATGAAAACCAGCACATTTACATACATCCAACTGGATTTTTTTAATGGCACAATACAGGGCTTTCATGACTCCTTTTGGCACACCAAATAAATACTGCAAGTAAACCCCCCTTTTTCAAGATTCAAGATTCTTTATTTGTCACATAAATATTTATACATATTGTGAAATTAGCTCCTGAGTCGACCCATAAGACTGTGCAATAAAGTTATCAAAAAATAAAATAAAATTAAATTAAAGATAGATTTGGAAAGGCTAAACTAAGGGAATGAAAAAAAAAGAATATTCCAACCAAGCAAATATTACAAACATTACAAACAGAAGCAAGATCTGTACAGTGTGCAAAATGTAGCAGAATAGGAAAAGCTGTGCTGGCGTGCAGGACGTGGGAGATGGCATCCTCCGTTGATCTGTTGGTGAACTGAAGTGGTTCTGTGGAGCTGGAGATGGATGCTGGGATGAATTCTTTCATGAGTCTCTCAAAAACCTTAATGAGTACCGACATTAGTGCAATAGGCCGGTAATCATTCAGGCATGACAACTGATTGTTCTTTTGAACCAGGACAACAGCAGATCTTTTGAAGCACGTGGGGGCCACAGACTGAGCCGGAGACTCATTGAAGATGGAGGTGAAGACTCCAGTCAGTTAGTCGGTGCAGCAAAGTAAAAGGTGCCCGGAGATGCTGCCCTGCGCATGTCAGACTCTGTGATGGTAATTATGTCGCCACACTCTATTAGCAGGCTATAGCTGTTACTGGTCATGTGGCAAGAGTTATCACTATTAGCCACAAAACAGGTGTGGAATGCATTGAGTTCGTTGGAGAACAGAGAGTCGACGCTCACAGTCACGGTGGATTTTGCAGTCCATGATTGTGCTCAGTCCGTACCACGTTCGACACATGTCGCCCTGGTTGAAATGAAATGAAATCCTTAACAGCACACCGTCCCCCATATGAAGCAACTTTGTAAGCGCTCGTATCGCCAGTGGAGAGTCCTGCACTTTACGCAGTGGTATGGGTGTTCACTGCCTCGTGGATAGTTCCATCCAGCCATTGTTTCTGGTTGGCAAAAGGCCTTGTTGTTGCCATGGGGACGATGTCATTAGCAAGGATGCAAACAAAGCTAACCACAACACTGAGTATCCCAGCACTGTACCTCCCTCATAACTGGAGTTTCCTGATTAAACTTTTGTTTATATTCTGACATGAGGAACACAGCGTTATGGTCAGATCTCCAAAATGCCAGTTGTGAAATAGCTTTGTAGCCCTGCTTGAACGGCATGTAACAGTGGGCCAGTGTGTTAGCTCCCCTAGTTGGACATGTGATAAAAGTTCGGCATAACTTCTTTGAGGTTCCCCTAACACGATAAGCGCTGCGTCTGGGTGTTTGTTTTGAGTCACACCAAGCACATTGTAATTCAGACATAGCTATATCTGTGTCCGCATGAGCTGGGATGTAGACCGCCATGGTTATAACAGAGCTGAACTCACGATGGCACTTCATGGTCAGATAATCCAGATGAGGCGAGCAGGAATGAGAGAGAACAGAAATGCTCTTTGCTTCGCACCACTTGGTGTTTACAGTGAAACAGACTCCTTCACCTTTAGATTTGTTAACCTCCACTGCTCTGTCCATGCAGAACAAGGAGAAAGATTCTGATGGAGTCACCGCTTGGTCTGGCACTACAGAATGTGAAATACAGAATATTGCAGTCCCTCATGTCCTGTTGGAAAGTCACACTTGCTCTGAGATTGTTCAGCTTGTTGTCCAGAGACTGAACATTTGCAAGCAGAATGCTGGGCAGTGAAGGGCGATGGGTTCATTTCCTCAGTCTGTTCCGGACTCCAACACAGATCCCAAGGTGTATCTTTGTTCATTACCACAGGCCTTGTGGCCAAGTCCTTTGTTCTTGTTCGCACTTCAGAGAATGTCATCCGGCCAAAGTTCAAAAATTAAGCAAGGAACTTGACTCCCTATGTCCTGAAGAGTTGCACTGTTGTAAACTACTAAGCCAGAAAATATGTGGACAGAAAAGATGGTAAAAAGTAAATAAAATACTAAATAAACACACAGTCTACACAGAGTGATCAGGCAGATGTGTGATCACAGCCATGTGATATCGGGGAAAATAAAGTACAAGAAAAATTTAGGATATGGATCCTTTGGAAATAAAAATGCCAAAAAGGGCTTTGGCACAGAAGAACCAACTTCAGTTCTCTAAAAAGCTTTTCAAATTATAATCTTTAAAGAACAATTTTTAAATTGTTCTTTAAAAAAAAAAAAAAAAAAAAACTTTCAACATTATGTGAATGTTCTGTATCAGTTTTTTTTTCTTCAATGAGGCTATAATGCTTTAGGCAACTCCTTCAGAAATTCAGTCTGATTCAGCTGTTTTTAAGACCAGTACTTGTGGAGCCACTTGACACTTAAGTCAAGGAGGTGGAGGGGGTTTTTGTGTGCACTTTCCCCAAACTGAACATCATACTTCCTATTCCATCAGGTGCTTTTAGAAACAAGAGTCGAGTGTCCCCAAGGAACCCATCCACTTCACAGTTTGTGCCACGACCACAGGTGGCTGAAGGGTTTGGGTCTGTTGTTTTGCCCTGGCAAATTTTCTGCTGAAAAGTGAAGATGTGTTTTTGAGACACTTGAGACCCCTTCCACGCCATATAAAGAGACAGCAAGAGGGGGAAGGACTGATGAATGGTGATGAGATGCCGCCGCAGCTGGGAGATTTGTTGGGACAGGCTAGGAGAAGATGAATCTGCGATGGGGTGAAACTGGGGCGGCTCTGACAATAAAAGGCAATAAATGCACAAGAGTCAGACTGCAAACATCTGATTAAGTTTTTTTTTTTTTTTCTGTAGGGACCACTGAGTTTTATACCTCCTGTTTTGTCCTTTCCATCATTTTAAAAGGCCCTGAAGGAGCGCGGATGACATTAGTGTTGCTTCTCATCTCCCTGTTGGGTCAATTTCATCTGGTCCTTATCTAACACTTTTCCCCTCAAAGCCCACAATTTGATGCACTCAGAATTCTGCCTACTCATCTCCAATGACTGACACTTCAGGTCCCGATAAGAAAAGTATTAATTCTTTCCTCGAAATACGACTGCCTTGCATTTCATTAAAAAATGGACATTAGAGGAGTATAGCTGTCATGTTATGATAGACATTTACATTCACCCGTCAGTATTTGCAGAAACATCAAGGGTAGCAAATGCCTTTTCCACTCATGCGTAAACAGGCAAGCTGTCAAACTAAGACGCACTTTGTATTCTGCGCTTCGCAAATGCTTAACATTAGATGATGATGATGCTGCTGTCAGGATGATTATCATTCTGTGTGTAAACAGACTGTTATTTTAAATGTCATCTTAACCTAGGGGGTCTTGAGGACGACACTGATTGTTTTCTGAGTACTAAATAGTGCAATTCTGTTCGCACACGAGTGTTCAGTGGTGTTGCGAATAAAAGTCTGATTGCACTTGTACTGCACATTGATGAAAGCCAAGCACAGTGACAAAACCTGCTATTGAAACATGTTAGAGCCTTCATCCAGATAACCCAACAAAGTCCGTGTGCAGTGGTGTTTTTGCACAGTTGATATGTTCTTCTATTTTCTGAGAGTTATCTATAGTTCTCATTAATTACTTTTGTTTATTGTTTGATTTAGCATTTTAATTGGAAAGTATACTTTATGACCTTTAAGTCTGACAACACTAAGACTGATTCCAAACTCCAATTATAGTCCTAAAAGGAAGGAGGCAGAGCTTGAAAACAAATAAAATCTCTGTACTTTGAAAGTTCTTTGTGTTTTGAAAACATTAGAAAAAAAGTGAAATAGGTTTGCCAGTTCCATAAGGTTACTGATAAGAATTGCTTTACACCAGCTTAAAAAAAAAAACAAAAAAACTACAGAATGGTAACTTTACATGAGAATTTAAAACCTTTCTTTGCTTCTTTGTAAGTTAAGGTAAGAACCTTGTAAAAAATTTGTATTCTAAGCCATTTTGGACCATTTTTATTGGTCCGTTTATCATGAATGTTTTACACAGTGTAAAGGGAGGTCTGCTGTGTTCAAACGACGTGGAAAAAAAATAGGGATAGTTTTTTTTTTGAATGCCAGCAATATCCTCACCTTGTCCAGACATGTACAGTTGCCCAGTGAATGCGTGAAACTAGAACTGCTCCCCTGCTTGTCTAACAAGGACAGAGCATGAGTCAGAAAGACAGTGCTAAATGTGCTGTTGCTGGCACTTAGTCAGCCGTCTACGTTTTGCACCAAACTACCTAAAGATAGCAGCAGAGACCAGTGGCTGTCGGTCATTTACACTGAAAGTTAAATACAGCTTTGATTTTAGGTTTATAGCTAATTACAAAGCTAGTGATAGTAAAGGATTAGCAAACCTGTGACATTTAAGTAACTGCAAGGTAAAATAGGTTATTCAATCATAATTTTTGTAGTAAATTGTTAATCCTGTGTGAGCTGAACTGAGTTAGTCACAGCAGTGAAAATATAAATGTGATGCTAACAAATAGGCCACAAACCCCCTCATTTATGTATGTACACTGATCTTTACACATATACATTTTTTATGTTAATCCTAGAATGCATGACCCAAAAAATCCTATGTACATACAAAAAGGAATCTGGAATCACTGGAATCTTTTTTTCCCCCAAAGAATAGGATTCCGCCCTGCGGTGGGCTGGCGCCCCACCCAGGGTAAGTCCCTGCCTCCCGCCCATTGACCCCCGGGATAGGCTCCGGGTAACCGCGACCCTAGTAAGGATTAAGCGTTTGAATGAATGACAACGAATGAATGAATGAATGAATAAGAATCCTGTATTATCTTTATCTTCAGCTTAATTATATAATTTAAATATATTTCATTTGTATTAATTTATTTACATTTAAGTCCTCAGTTCATTAATCAGTCATTCACTACAATGTCTTAAAGTAAAATGCTGGAAGCAATGCTCTGCTAGCAGGCTAACTCACTAAATTTGCTAATGAGTTGAGTTTGCTAGCTATCTTATTTAGAATATCTGAATGTCTATGTTTCAAAATCAAAATTGACTATGCATTTGTAGACAAAGCTTGTCTTACAGCATCACATGAAAAGGCCTGTGCTTGTGCAAAAGGGCAGTTGTAGTATTATAGCATCGCTATGACAGATATCTGAAGCAATTCTGAACAACAACTGATATGGGACAAAATGAGGACAAGTGATAAATTATTATTAAAAATAATTGTTTTTATAAAGACAGATAATGATAAAAATCAATTCAGTACAAAATTCAGCAGTAAATGAACCAACCATAGTAATCATATAAAAATGCCTTTTTAACACTCACACACATACACACACACACACACAAACACGTCACAACCAGTTTAATTAATCTATACAACAAGAACAAGATTGACTAACACTTGGCATATCAATAAATTCAATGTTTTATTAATGAAATATTCCATAAATCACCCCAATTACACTTTCTAGGCTTTTCATAGAAGTCCTAGACAGTCAAAAAAGCATGCAATATGAAAAAAATGTGTTTGTAAGCTTCATATCAAAGTACCAACTACAGACACTTGTTTCCAAACGGTTTCTGCGTTTCAGAGCCATTCAGAGAAATGGAGCATAAATATAAATATGCAACACTCTCTATAAACAGCACCGGGATTGTTAAATGATTGGGAGACCCTGAGAAATGGGGATGGGCCTTCACGATCATGTTTTCAAATAATTACTTTTTAAAAGAATTGCTTTACAAGCACACAAAATGGCTTGAAGTAAGAGCTAAAACTTATAGGATTAACCATTTTATATCGTAGATTTCTTTCATTCAATTATAAGCTGAGGTCAGTATTGTTCTTGTCCTTTCTGGGAATTCAACATACACCCCTATTATCCGAGATAAACAGAAAGAAACAAAGTGCTATATTATAAAGCTGCTTTTTTTTCCATTTTAGACAGACTTTAACAATATTTGGTGTTCACAGAGCTGCCATGTCTGGTGTGATATATACTGTATCGCATTTCCACCCCCTTCTACCCCCCCCCCCCCCCCAAACTCATTCTCTTTCCCTGACTCCCTTCCCCAGATGACTGATAACTCAATTTTATCTTGTATCTTAAGTGATGGACACATCCAATGTTAATGTCTTTCTGAATGTCCAGACATTTGGCCTAGCAGAGCCCTGCTGTGTCATGTCTTATTAATATCCTCTACTCTGCCGCACCCCTTGTACACAGATTAGAAGGTAATTAACCTTTAAAGTAGGATGCTGGACTGACATTAACTATTTACCGCACAGTGGAGCATGGTACCCTTGTCTACTTCTCACTCTTCTCACTCTTCCCTCTTTTCCCCCTCTGCTAAGCTGTCTTTCTCCATGTCTCTACTCTCAGCTTTCCTAAAGGGGGATTTATACCTCTGCCTCCAGGTAAACCTGTAGAGAAAACAAAGAGTCCTGAACACAAGGAAAAATAGTGGCTAAGACAGTTATCTCTTACTTAATACAGACTAGAGTAGTCAACACAGTAGCCCCTTACAATCCCATTACATCCTAAGGCTTATTATTCAGTGACCACATGGACTACAATACAAACTAAATTATTTTAAGTTATAGAGGTGTGTAATAGATGAACATTTTTAATTAACATTTTTCATTATATTACGTCATGTCATTTTGTACACAGCACTGACACTGTTTTTGGTGTTTGTTTTTATAATAGGACTAGGGATAATAACAACAGCAATACTCGTGGGGGAAACATAATAGAATAACATGCCAGTCATTAGCTTATTAAATGCCAAGTTGCGAATGAGCTCATTAAGCCAAGTAATCGAATGATGAATGCCTTTACATGTTAAAAAAGTAATAAATTAAATTAAATATGAAGTTTAAATAACAATATGACACCAGCGCTACAATAATGATGATATAAATAATAATGAGTTGTCATTGCTTGACATTTCACATTTTTATGTAAAGCGTATGGAAATTTGGTTGAAAAATGGTTTTCCGATTTCAAATTCAAAGAAACTGAATTTTCTCTTAATAAGCCTAGAGTTGTTCTCTCAATAACATGCGTGCATGCACACACACACACACACACACACACACACACACACACACACACACAATGAGTGGTTCTTAGCAATCATCTTTGCTCACCTCAGTGCATGGGGGTGGTGATTATTTGCCCTTCACACCAAGGAACCGCTCCAGTGAATGTAATTATCATTTTTTTGATATTTGTAATGTTCAAGTGCTTCAGTGTCCAACGCACTGACACTTGCATTATGCTTACAAAGTGTAAACCGCATTGAAGCATGTTGCAGACCATGTTTTAACCCACAACACACACACACACACACACACACACAAACAGACTCTTCTGCACTTACTACGTGAATAAGTTCAGCCTACAGCCTCAGCCCACAGCTCAACTAGCTCTCTGTATGTCTAAGAGTTTTCATGTTTTATTCATAGGCTGGGGCAAGACAGCCTAACATTCTCAGATTTTCAGAGCAGCTACTGGTACAGACAGAGGGACCACCAGAAAGTGTAGTAATAGTAATGGAGGTACTCCAGGAGAGCGGAGGTATGGGAAACACATGCGAGAAACGAAATTCCAAGAAAACGCCGTTGTAGTGCTCATAAATTATTATTAGTATTATTAGTGCCAGTATTTATATTTTATGGATTACTGAACTGATTCATCTTCCTGAAAGAGTCATTTAGCTCAGCTAAGTCACCCAGCTATAGCTAATGCAGCGACATGAAACAGATAATTACCTGCTAGACATAGTCTTAATGCCATGGTGCAATAAGTCATGAATTAGCTCATTAACCCAAGTAATAAATTAACTGCTATATGACAACATTCAATGAAAATAAAACAAAATAAAAAAAAGGACAAATAAGTGTCCATTACCCATCATACCACCCACAGCAGCAATTAGAATCACTGTCTAAAGAAAAATTTATATCTACATTTTTTGCTGGTTTTATATATATATATATATATATATATACACTCAACAAAAATATAAACGCAACACT
>JBBPCZ010000148.1:16749563-16760627 GCA_037974445.1 Brycinus macrolepidotus | reverse complement strand
GGAGCAATTGCCATTCATGTACAATCCAGGGGCCGGAGATTACCGTGGATGAACGGCTAGTCCCTTTCAGAGGTCGCTATCCCTTCAGGGAGTAAATGCCAAACACACCAGCATCTTGCACAAGGATCCAGACAGGGGATGCCAGGGGGAGCAAGAGAAAGAGGTGCTAGTCATGCCCCTTCAAGAAGGACAGAAAAACTAGCACCACTTGCCACACATGTAAGAAACACATCTGCAAGAAGCACACTAAAACAATCACACACTGTGATTCACACCGCACATACACACCATATTGTTTTTTAATGTTCAATTTATGGTTTAATTTATGGTTTAAGTTATTCTGAGTAAAATAAATATGGTTTTATGAAAAAGAAAGGGCTTTTTGCCCTTTTCCTAACATTAATCTATGTGGGTCAATTTTGACCCATAACACCACAGATGTCATTATAGTAAATAATGTTAATTGAAAAAAGAAAAGAAGGCATTTTAGGTCTATTAGTCTATATCAGTCAAATGTTAGTCTACTAGACTCAGATAAGATAATATAACCCATTGTCTACATTACAGGAAATATAATGAGTGAATTTAAACATTTAATTGAAAACGAGTGGTATATAGTAAGATAGAAGGTCTATGAGGCCAAAAAAAAAAAACCCATTTAAAACAGTGTTTACATTGATATGAACACATACTAAGTTAGCTATGAGGTGAAAAACAATATTGGATGATAACTATTATTTTTTGGAGTATTTTGGGCTGAGTTTAATCACGGGTCAAATTTGACCCGCTAATACTAAAGATGTGGGCAGCTTTCTAACACATTACAAGGGTTAATGTCCGTTACAGAAAACATCTTTTACAAGCTTCATATTTAATCTAAGATAGCCAAAAAGTAATTTGCACCAGCATTAGCTTTGTGTAAACATACTACTAGAAATCTCATAATGGCAATAGAGCAGAAATTACTGCAGAGGTAGGTTTTGACATTTATGGGCCAAACTGAAAACCTAGGTTTAAGTACATTTCAGTGAATTTTTAATATGTAGCCTAGTATGAGGTTGTGTAGTATCAAATGATAGCCAGCATAATTGTTTAGTTTGCCTGTTGTAGCAGTTTATGAAGCCAATTTTCTGCACTACATTTGGTCAATGACTGAGTATGAATCAGTTCAGTGAATCAAAAATTGTAACCGCCACCTGTGTAATGGACAGGGAAGGGAGACAGAGATAGATGAAGCATCGCCATCATTCCACATATAGGCTACAATAATCCTCTGTTCTTTAGCTTCTTCCATGGCCAGCATCATTACAGATATCCTGAAGACTGACCTTCAATGCATAATCTATTAATTACACGCCTGCTTAGTAATCTCCGTCAACTCCACTTCGCACGGGGTGTTATTTCTTAATTAGAATAATAAGGTAATTAATAACAACACGGGTAAGGTCATAACCTCTCGTCACATGATGGCCACTTAACAAGCAGGGAACAACATAAAATAGTTAGAGGCAGTAATGTGTATCTCATCTCTGCTCATCCACTGGCTCTCTCTTCCAACGCCCAGGGCTGAATGACAGAGTGCCCTTGCTGGGTAATTATATTAGGTTCTGTGATGTGGGGTCATAAAACTTAAAGTAGTCTAATACCTGGAAATTGGCTTTCAGCTGAGCACTGCGTCTTGCTGTCATGTCTGACAGTGCTCCCAGCCCAGGGTCCCTCTCCCCATGGCTCGTAAATATCACCATCATGCAAAATAAATAGAAGGTGAAAACAAATAGCACTAAATCACCCACCTTACTAGTGTGATGCCAGGCGATGCCGCATTATTTACTAGTTTTATGTCAGGCTGTGTGGTCAGGGCGATAATGCCCACTTTATCGTCAACATAAAACCTTTCACCCAGCCCCCACTCGCACCCCCCCTCCCATATTCCACAGCAGCCACACACTAGGCCCCCTTGCTCTGAGATATGAGTGGAACCAGCTGTGATCCAGGAGGAATCAATAACATTTAAATGATCTTTAACCTCTAAGATGACAATCACTTCCAAATCTGTATCACCCCTCGCAAACATATCCCACCATCTTCTACGCAACACTGCTATATCAATGACCTGTCTCGTGTCTTGAGGTCTTTGAGTTGTGAATATATGAATTCCTGCCTTTCTTTACATGAGCAGGTGCTTACACGGTGAGTGGAACTAATATTAACGAGCCATCCAGATAGGACAGGTAGGACGAGCCAAGGCACCTCACGCTGTTCTGGTTGTTAAACTTCCTGTAAAGTTTTCTATTAAAAGTAAAGCCCAGAAGAGATTAAAAGCTATTAAAATGTTATCTCTTGACACGATAATTCATTTGGCTTTATCTCTAAGAACCATCTTTGCTCATCCAATATTTTCTCTGGACAAGTGACAGCAGAACACTCCACTATCTGTATTTATTTTTATCTCTTTATACTCTATCAAAGGTCAGGTTGCTATTATCCACTGATAAAGATTAGCGTCATTTGGTTAGATGTTTTCATTTACATGCAGAAGATCCGTCAGGATAAAATGAAATACAGTGTAGCTGGGTTACAGGAATAAACCTCATGTGAAACTATGGGCAGCAGAAGATACAGATGGATGGAAAGGATGGAGCTATTGACCACTAGCCATTCTTATTCTATTCTGGTTCTTTTCAATGTCTGATGGACTCTCTCGCTTACAGAAGAGCTTGTTAATCTTATGGAGCTCCGGTTTGACTCTCGACTTTCCGGCTGTTCTGCACAACACAGAGGAGAATTGAATTAACCAAATCAATAGAGTACTCTAGCAAAAGGGACATCTGATGTGGTTATGGTGTCTGGTTCAGATGCAAATGGAGGCTGAAATTCATTGGGGGCCCTCAGCATGGATGTTCACACTACTCCTTCGCTCTTTTCCACTGAGATTTATATTAATGGGGAACAAGCTCAGACTGACAGTACCAGGAAGGACTCCTTGTTTTTCATTTTGTACCCCTTCAGGATTCTTGTGTAATTGCCCCCAGGCCCCTTGTCTCTGGGGGACTGAGGAGACAATGGAGGTGTGGGAGATGCCTGCTCTCTGTCAATCACTCACTCCTGTTAGTCACCACTTCATGGAAACAGACAGTAATTACAATAAGACACCACTGCTCCCTGGCACACTCAAACAGCTGCCTGAATGAGGGACCGGAGCTCTAATTCAAGGCTGTTGATTCTATCTTCAACATCCTGTTCTCACATACACGGACACACACACACACTGACATACTCACACTCACGCACTTCCAGCTTAGACAAATTTTCTATATCTGTCGCTTCATATGCAGAATGTACGCAGCAACATTCCCAGTGCTGAAATTATTTAAATTGGTGTTCTCAGGTCATTTGAAATGTGAAATTAATTAAATTTTACTGATGTTTTGTAATTTAAAGCCCCCTGCAACTCAATCACTACAGTCTAAACCAGGGTTCCCAAAGCCAGTCCTGGTGACTCCGTGCTCAACATATTTTTACATTTTACCTACTCTATAAAACTGACTCAACCAACATGGAGCTTGTTTGTTAGTTGATTCTTAGAGCCCCAAGCCATTTCTGGGCATATTTTGTAGCCTTCACATTCAAGTTCATGGGGTCGCACATCTATGGATTTTAAATCGGATCATTTACACATCCCTGGGACACAGTATAATGATATTGATCTTTTTTAATGATATAAAAAAATAATAATAATAAAAATTGTATCTCATTTTTTGAGCACCTCAATGATTTAAATCTCTTGAAACATAATGCCAACAGGTCTTATAAAGGTCTGAAAAAAAAAAAAACTAGCGTATTCACATGCATACGCATAATTCATATGTATTTTACAGGCTAAATAAACATTTTTAAAGGGGCCTAGACACGTTGTTCCTGCCACTGCAGTCCACTGCTGGTTTCAGCATTTTGAAAACAAGGATCTACTGCTATCTCTTTCTTTTTGGCTACTGGATCCAAAGTGAAAGCATTAAGAAACTGAAAAACAAAATTTTGGCATTCATTTAAATAAAACCTGCAGAGCACTGTGGCAGGCAACCCTGTGAGACTTAATGAGTTGAATCAGGTGTACTAGATGAGAAAATGGGTAAAAATGTGTATACTGTGGGGTCACCAGAATTGGTCCCTGGCCAAAACTGGTGTTATTTCAGACTTTATAGCAAATCAGCACATCGGTTCTGGCAAGCTAAGCAATTGAGTGAGGACAGGCAAACGTACCAAATGGTTATTGGTCACCTACAAAAAACATGATGAGCCATTGTTAAGAGAAAAAACATGATGAGTCATTGTTAAGGTCACCCCTAAGTAATTTCCATCCACTGAGATGTGGCCCTTAACACCAATTATCCATTAATAGTTTGGCAACAGTAACTAGGGACAGGCACCTATGATATTCCATAATGTGTGCGGAGTACTGTACATCATATACCCTGTAACCTAACAGGTTTGAAGGGAAAATGAAGTACTATCTATTTCTTAAACCAAAAATAACAGAAGAGAAGTGTATTATCTGCAATTATTATTACCAGTTACACCCATCAAAATTATACTTAATATTCTTCTCATTACTTAATATTAATAATACTTAATATTCTTTTTCGCTAACTATGTTAGCAAAATAGCAGGTTGGAGGCAGGAAAGCAGATTCATTTCTACAAGTGATGTCACCCTAACGTTTTGTGAATGGGCTCCTGAAAAATCTAAATAATCTCCTGAATAATTCCTGTGATTGTCTGGAGGAGGAGGAGATTGGTTGACTAAATTTTAGAGAATGGTCACAGCCTAATCACTGTTTGCTAGCTATCTTACTGTTAAAACAGGATATTTACACAAAATTGTATCTTTAAAATGCATATTTACTTAGCATGCACTGCATTCCATTATTTACATGTTATCCACACAGAAATGTGTTTTATAAATCTTATTAAATAAATACATTAATAAATAAAGTTATATTCACATTGGTCATATGTTGCTTATAAATAGTCTTTTTAATGAGTATGAGTATGTTAGCACCACAATGTTTGGCTTGTGTATGTGAGGCCTTGGCTTTTGAAGGGGGGTTTGCCTGTTGGTTTTGAAGGGGGCATCACTTGTATGTTTTTCTCTGGAGCTGCTTGTTAGCCTGCTGTATTATGATCTATGCTATTAGCTTATTAATTTCCCTTTTCTTGACATAAAATGATCCAAAGATGCAAATTTAGGCTAAATAGTATGCATAATTCTAATAACAAAGATGAGTTTATGTAGCCACTATGAATCAATGCATGAAAAATGCTGGCTACATATTTTGTGAAACTGTGGTGCAAACAAGTGTTTTTAAATATTGCTTAACGTATCAAAATCAGAGTGTATAAGTAAAATTTGATTTCACCAAATAAAAACAGTCTAAAACAGTCAAAAAACGGTGTTTGCTCTACTGCACGCTCGCCGTTTGCTGTGCTTTTGCTCAGCACGCCGGTGCTTGGCCGCTCTCCGGACCCCCTCCCTCTGCAGGTTTTCCTCACCCACTTGTGGAAGAAAACTATCCTGACTGTTATCCCTGGTTCAAAGAACTTGTGTCTTTTTTCTGTTTGTTTGTAAATAAAAAAAAATGGGGATTTTTGTTCTTTAATGGCATTTACAGATGATGCTGATTTTAAAACCCAAGTAGCGGTTATTATTATTATATGTTTTTTTTTTTTTTTAATTACAATAACTTTGGTTCTACGCTACATAGGAACACCAAACAAAGCTCAGAATGACATCTCACACCTTGAGCACCAACACAAACTGGGGGAACTTCCATATAAGGACTTGTTTGGCCGTATGACAACAATTAACTCTCTGGCTGGCTTTTTATGCAGCTAGTTGCATGACACATAACTCCCAGTGAGCCAAAGAGTTTATACTGCACTCAGGATTTTGCTGTATATGAAGTTTGTTTAGTTCTTTAGAGCAGGTTTAGAGTAATGCTGACTTGCGTGACATGCATTATATATAAACTCTTTTAAAGCTATGTGAGAAACACTGGTCACCACAGGGACCTGTGTGAACAGCCTTCCATTCTATCTATAGGAGTGTATCTAGTGGCGTTTTGTGTATGTAATCTGTTTTGGGCTGTTACGGTCCTTTAAAAAGCTAATATCCTTCATTCTCTCTTTTTTTCCCCTTGAGGTCCACTTTTGACTTGTTTGTGGTTTCATGTGTCAAAAACAGCCATAATTAATTTTTATATGACAATTTTCCAACCTCTCCTTATCCCTTAGAATTTTCCAGACTGTTGTTACTGCACTTTAAGACTGATCTATGTAAATGAGTCCTGTTCTGTTTAGCTGACATGTATTGTATCTTATTTTAAAAGCTGAAACACTGCTTATAACTTCACAGTGAATGGATGGGGCTGAACTGTTGTGGGTTGAATTTAACCTGTAAATGCTATGTATGAAAATGCTTTGGCTTTCATGCCATCACACAAAGAGCCCATTCAAAACAGACAGTTTTTACAGCCTTGGGAACATATGTCAACTGGACTAAAGAGTGAATGATATGTTTTGAAATTTAAAAAAATGTTCCATTCATAACATACATCAGCATTCTACATACTACAACAAACTGCTTTATCTTAAAAAAAAAAGCCAAGAAAATTCAACTTTCCATAAAATAGGCCCTTTAATTGCAAAGCAGTTGTTAATAGCAGAGGAGCCAGGTTAAAGAAGAGCCATTATTGCTCCCAAATCAGCAAACATAACATAGCACCCAGTGTATTCTCATTTAAAAGCCGACTAGCTTAGCTTTCCAATGCATTAGGACAGGGTCAGAAGCTCAGTCTGCATGACCGAACACTGGCTTCTTTATGGCGTTGATGAGGAATCACACCGATCACTTCCACCCCACTGCCAGCGGAACAAAAGGTTATCACAACAGCCCTCTTGCGTGCATTAAAGTTATCCTTCTCCGCTGAGTCTCCTTGGGCGTCAGTCTCCTCTAATAGGAGTTAATTATCTTTAACCACCATCTACACGGTTAAACTAGCTGCTTATCCATGCTACAGTGACCTTACCCCAAGGTCAAGCGTTTCACTGTCAGGGCGATTAAAGACATTTACATGGGGATTATCATTTCCACCTTATAGAGGGTCCTGAGGTCCTTGCAAAGAATGAAACACCATCATGCGTAATGGCCTTATTATTCTTATGTGAACTCTGTGACCTGAGAGGCAATGGCAGCGGGAGCCTGTAGTGGGCTCCTCACATAAACTCCAAGTGATTCAGTTTCATTCATTTTGAGCTCAGTGAGGCAGTGTGAGGACAATGAACCTCGCTCACGTTTCTCACAAAATGACAATGTTAACAAATGGCGCTATTGTGTAGGCATGTTGACGAGGTGAGTGTGGTGTGTGTGGCTGTGATGCTATAAGTGTGGCTTCTGATGGCTCTCGAAATACAACTTTGGAGAGGCGAACAGCAACATCTGATTACCCTTTAATGGCTTCACTGCTGAGTGCGACATTTCGTCTGTAATTTTAACACAGTCCAATTATGCAGGTCCTTGATAGGATGAAGCATGAGTACCCATGCATTCAGACACAGACGTGAGGAGTGCGGTACTCTGAAGACATTCCATAGGGATTATATGGAGGTACTCATCAAGTGTCTTCACAAAGAAAGTTGGAAATTGAATCACAATAAAAACAACAGTTAAATAACATTATTATTATTATTATTATTATTATTATTATTATTAGCAGTAGTAGTAGTAATAGTAGTAGTAGATCATTTGTCATGATCATCTGTGAATCAGTACAAACACTTTTAAAATGCAGTATAGATAATGCTCAAACAAAAAAGAAAATAAATACAGAGCATCAGAGCATCAGGAGAGTTGCAAACATGTCAGGCACTTCGACCATTGCCAGACTACCAAAGCCTTTGAAAGGCAGACAGAAATATTTTTAAGTCAATTCTTGTCACTATTATAATAATAACACAGATGTTATCATTTTCAGGGCTGCCATTTCCAGCACATCTCTGGCTGATGCATTTAGGGCCAGTCACAGTATTTCCACAGTATTTTCAGATAGACAAGAAAGACAGTATGACAGTTAAATAAGAAAAAGCACCAGTCAACCTCTTACCATGTAGTAGTGACCAAGAATAGAAGAACAGCATTTCATTACAATGTTGATATGTCAAAGATGGGTCAAAGAATGATCTAGTTTTCTTACTTTATTGAGTCAGGTGCTCTAATTGCTTCTAATAGCGTCTATACGCACATTTGTTGTTAATTTAAGACACTTTGCTTACATTTCTGTTCTGGTTTGTTTTATGTTTCAAAATCAAGTACACTTTACTAGGTGTGTGTACAATTGTCAATCAGTGGGTTTACAACACTGCTACTTTCATTCATGTATGGATCCTCATTATAATAATGGAAACTACAGAAAACATCAAATGTACATACCAACCCAAGCACAGTGCAAATTAAAATATGATAATGTGCCATTATTAATGCTGCAGCTAATCATCCAAACAGTGTGTAAGACTGCCTCAGCGGTGAGCCTGACTAGTGAGTCCAATATGACTATTAGAGTTAGGAAGAATAACAGGGACTACACAGCTTCACTGAGGCACATTTTGCGTTGCGTTTTCTCACACACATGCATCTGAACCTGAGGAATAAAAAACTGTAATGTTATTCTGTTGATATCAGCACATGTTCAAGGCTCCTCTGTCTAGCCTCTACGTCTCCTGTCTTCAGTAAAGGAAGTTTTCCAGGAGCACGCCTCATAGAGTCCACTATCATTTTGCGCGTTGTTTTAAAAGGTGGAGAAAAATCCACACAAAGCCCAAAAAGTTTAAATTTAAGTAAATGGATTAGAATTTGTCACACTTCCAATCTCTCCATCCAATTTCTGTGCTTTTTTGTCATTTGACGGAATCCTCTCTCAAATTTATATGCATGTATGAGACAAGCGCGTTTTACATTTTTCCATGCGCATGACCCAAAACAACTCATACGCTAGTTTCATGTATCAGAGGCGGGCAGAATGCATCCAATTAGCATCCAACATGGGGCCCACATTACTATATTTTACTGCAGAAAATGCAGTAATCTTAATTAATTGTGTGTCTAATTGAATGTATCTTTTAAAAAGAACATTCCTCTAATGGGTTCCTGCACTGCAGCCCATTAAGCAGCATGTAGGGAAATGGGTTGAGCTGTGTGTCCAGGCCTGCAGTAGCACAGTCCAGGAGGCACTGTCTGCTAACCTGAGCAGGAAGCAGCAGCAGCAGCAGCAACAGCAGCACTCATACTAATAAGGTGCAGCCTGGAGTCAGGCAGCCAGAGCACTGCAGAAACCTGGTCTCCCTGCTGAATTTATGAGCCAGTTTGGAGGTCATCCAGCCAGTTACACATGCACTGCAGAAAACATGAGAGCAGCCCTACACATTACTGCCCTGGGTTACCCAAGGCTTACTCATCTGGGGATCCAAAATGTCCAGTGCTCCTCAGACTCCTACTTAAAATGGGTAAAATATGGACAATTAAGGAGATGTAACAGGCTTCCCCAACTACCGACAGGAATTTATGACGTTCAGTCATGGAATAGGAACACTTGTTGCTTACCCGATTCAATCATAGTCCCTCACTCATTTATTTATTTCTTTTTCTCCCCTCACGACAGATTTATGCTCAAATATCTTAAATTGAAATTCACACAGCGCTAGTGAAGCAATGGCTCGATTTACCGTCCCAGGGACATATCACACATCTGACAGTCTGGGCGAGCGGGCCAGTCGACTCCATTTCAGATTGGAAAACGAGGCCAGGTGGGAGTGTGTGTCAGTGTGTGTCAGTGTGTGTATATGTGCGTGTGTAAAGGTTTTTTATCATGCAGTTTCTTTTATTTTCCACTTCACCAAAGCGTAGGCCTCATAACCGTAATAAAGACATGGGTCATTATTTTGTACCCTGATACATGGCGACATGACACACACTTAAGTTCAGCCTCTATGAGACATTACACTTCACCTTTGTTTCTCACCCTGGAGTAAAGGTGATGGAACAAGTGCTGGCCTTGCAGATTTTTTACTGCTTATCCTTACACATTTATCTCCCTTATGTTTAGGTTAAGATTTTATTACACTGTTAGCACACTCATTAAAATCACTTTAACCTTATGAATGGGGAAAAAAAAATAGAATGTTGTAAAATTACTTGTCATTAAATTTCACACCACTGAAGTATAGGTGTAAACTGCATATATTTAGTAATGACTGGCAAAGAATGTGTATGCCAGCAGATATATCTATGCATTAACATGAATGACAAAATCTATTTCAAAGATATTACAAACATTTATTTATGAAAAAAAAAAAACTACACGCACACGCACACGCACACACACACACACACACACACATATAACACATTGCACTATTAGTTATATTTAAGATACTATTTTTTCCTATTTTCTGTTACAGTAGGGGCTTCTGTACCCATCAACATACAGTGTGTAATTAATTAGCTTAAATGAGGCAGGTAATTACAGTATAAATGTATTCTCACTTGCTCCCTCACTTGCATGTAATGTTACCTTGCCAATAGCAGTCAAGCATGCGAGACATGAGGCTGAATTAACTCCACTGTGTTTCATCCTATTTTTCACTCTTTTAAACACTCATTTATTCTAACTTCATTTGTTTTAATGCCTTAGCATTTTAATGTCAGGCTATCAAATGTCCTTCAAAGATTGAAATTCGACAAAAAAACAATATTTGGCTAATTATGCTTACTGACTGGAAAACAAGTATCATGTAAAATTGTGTTCAAATATAATCAGTTAGTAAGTAGCACTGTCACCTCACAGCAAAAAGATCCTTTCAGTGTAAAGTTTGCATGTTCTACCTGTGTCCACTGTTTAAAGGTATGAATGTCAGGCAAAATTGGAGATGCTAAATTATAGGGATGGGAATCGATAAGAAATTATTGATGTCGATGCCATTATCGATTCTTCTTATCGATTCGATTCCTTATCGG
>JBBPCZ010000148.1:16713482-16728519 GCA_037974445.1 Brycinus macrolepidotus | reverse complement strand
GTGCACAAAGCAAGGTCCATAAAGACACGGTTGGATGAGCTTTGTGGAAAGCCTTCCAAGAAGCGTGGAAGCTGTTAAAACTCCATATTAAAGACTATGTATTTAAATGCAAAGTCCCTACTGGTGTAATGGTCAGGGGTCCCAGTACTTTTGTCTATATAGTGTATCTAAATAAACCATAAAAAGTAACCTCCATTGGAACAGACTCTTTAGAAGGTATGCCAGGAAGAAGCCTTATTGATCTTTTCACCACAAGCAGAAGTCCTTGGAGTTCACATCACTGGAACTTTAACTGAGACAGGGTGCTGTGGACATACAAAACACAAATTGAGCTCTTCGCACAGTCAAGATGGGTTTGGTGTAGAAATAAAAAAACACCTAACACTATGTGTTAAATATGTTGGAGGGTCTGTTATGCTGTGGGGCTGTTTCTCCTCCAAAGACCCTGACAGTATTGTTCACATACATGGCACTGTGGCTTCTAGGAAGTACTGGTGATTTCAAATCAAATTCTGGATGCCTCTGCCAAGAAGATGAACCTTGGTCCAGCAGGACAACAAACCAAAGCACACATCAAAATCCACTCGGAAATGGTTAAATGAACACAAAAGCAAGTTTTTGCCATGTCCATCCCAGTTCCTTGACCTAAATCCAACTGAAAACCTGTGGATTGAGCTCAAGAAGAAGGTGCACAAGAGAACCCCCACTGTTTGAGATCTGGAGAGATTCTAGTAAAAAGAAATTGTTGTCTCATTTTATAAACAATTACAAGAGGAGACTCAGGGCTGTTCTGCTGGAAAAATGGGGTTGCACAAAAGACTAAACGAGGGTGCTACTGGAATATTTTTTTATATATATAAAATATTTTATATTGCAAAACAGCAAAAACAGATCTAAACAATGAGTAGGTAAACCTGTCATTACTGCTTTTCTTTAAAACATCCACTAAAAATTATATAGAAACGCTGAACATTTAATAGAAAGAATGTTAAAAAGGGCTTTAACCACAATTTTTCACCCAAATCTTTTCAACATTCACCAACATTTGATTTTTTCAACATTTGCCTTCAAATTCAAGCTGACAGAGAAGCAAAGCAATTCTTTAACAAAGTTTTTATTATATAAGCCCATTTTTTAAAGATTTTTAAATATAAAATTATATTATTATTATTGTTGTTGTGTTGTTAAATAAGACAAACCCGCAGTATGCTAAACGTTTAGATTGAGTATACCTGCTTCATTAGCGGACAGGTCCTTGAATAAACAAACTCTAATTGTGTTTGTTATTTCAATCCAGCGTTTGCTTGCATACACAAAGCACACACAAAGCCTTGTGAAAATCCTAATTCCAGTGAGGTCAGAGTATGTGTCTGACCCTTCTCTGTTTCACAGTTCCCTCTGGTTGATCATCTGGGCTCTATTGACTCTAAGCTTGCGATGCATCCAAATCTATGTTGGTGTTCTTTGCAGTTATTTGTAGCATACCAGTATGCAGGTAAATACGAAATTCCTTTTAAATGGTAGGCGGTATGAAACAGTATAACTAGCGAAGTGTTAGTTTTCAGAACAGCCCCTATCCCCAGGGGGAGAAAGGAAAATTCAAGTAGCAATCCCTACACAAGAACCTTATTTTCTTCTCCTCTCAGCAACAGCCTGGTCCTCTTGATCTTTGGAAACTGGCTCCAAAATGAACATATTAATTAACATCTAGGGGACGCGATGCTAATTGTTCAGTAATCCACATCTTCATTCAAATAGCGTTGGCCTCTCAGGACCCAGACCTAAAAAGCTCAAATGTGGAAGTCTATTAATGATACAAATCTTCCTCAGCTTCGACAAAGTGAGGGATTGATTCTTAAGCTCTGGGGTGATGAGTGGAGTGAGGTGAGTGAGTAAGAGGTTGACAAGGTATAGGGAAAAGCATTCCATGTGTCTCACGGTGGGAAATGACTGAAAAAACTGTAATTAACCCAATTACGCTCAAGGCCCACCCCGCAACTGCCAGCGCTCCAGTAATCGACATGCTTCATTTATTTTGTCATCTATGATTTTTTTTGCTGCCAAAAAAGCTTTTGTTTTTGGATTTTTTATTAGCTGGCTTTGGGAATGAATGCTTAGGTTGTGTTTGGATGTGTTTTGGTGGTGAGGTATTATTGGTTGCTCAGGGGCCTTTGGTTTCCAACAATGTAGCACTGCACACATGTGAAATGTACTTCATTTGTTCCCACACACATACGCACAAACCTCAGTAGGGAAGTGTGCAATAGAAAAGACTGGTAAACAGGTGAAAAGAGATGGGAAGGGGAGTCATCTTCAGGATGAGCATATGGAGAGAAACAGAATAAGTACTGTGTGCTTACTTTAAAGTGTTTGACGTAAGCACACAGATTGACCAAGATTGTCCAAGATGGGTCCAACATTTTGGTCCAAAAGTGTAGTTTTCAGTCAACTTTCACACCAAACCTTTACTCACATGTGTATCAGAACAACTGGTACACATGTCTATCACCATCAGACCTTGCTTCAGGAATGATACCTAGAACAAAATAACCTTTGGGGTGGACTGCTGGACTACTAGCCAGCCAGTTATCCCATCCGTCCTGCTCATCAATGTTTGCTACCTAGGCAATAAACTGGACTACATCTGACTCCAGCAAACTACCCAGCATAAGTTCAGAGACTGTTGTGTTTTTGTTTTTATGGACTCATGGCCACCCAGATGGGCAACATGCTAAAATTCCACTCAGACTGAAGCATGGCTCTGACTGGCAAAACTTGGAGAGGAAGCTTGTGTGTGTTCATCAGCACTGACTGGTGTATGAAAGCTGTGCTGGTCTCTAGTTGCTGCTTACCACTCTGCTTAATGTCAACCCATGGATAGCTGTAGGACAAGACAACATTCTTGGTTGTGCTCTCAGAGGAACTGCAGACCAGGTGGCACATGGCATCATAGATATCTTCAACATGCTATCTGAGCACCACCATCATTCCAACAGGATTCAAAGTCACCACTATTATCCCCGTGCCAAAGAAGCCGTCAGTGTCCTGTTTTAATGACGCTCACACCCATCATCATGAAGTGCTTTGAGAGGCTTGTCATGAGGCACAAAAACTCACAGCTGCCCACCCTCACTATACCCCTGCAGTTTGTGCATCGTCTCAACTGCTCAACGGATGATGACATCACCACCCTTCACCTGGATCCTGGACTTCCTGACTGGGAGACTTCAGTGGCATTGAGAGAGGAGGTGCAATGGCTAACAGACTGCTGCAGAGCCAATAACTTGTATCTCAATGTGGACAAAAAAAAAAAGATTGTGTTTGACTTCAGGAGGGCACAGCATGATTGGTCTCCACTGAACATCAATGGCTCCTCAGTGGAGCTCGTCCAGAGAACCAAGTTCCTTGGTGTTCACATTGCAGATAACCTCACCAGCTCTCTCGCCAAGAAGGCCCAGCTGAGATTGAGGAGAACTCCCCCCAGTCCTCACCACATTCTACAAAGGGACTATAGAGAACAGTTTCTGTAGGTGCATCATGGCATGGTACGGAAATTGTTCTGTTTTAGGTCACAAGACCCTACAGAGGATAGTGAGGACAGCTGAGAAGATCATCGGGGTCTCTCTCCCCTCTGTCATGGACACTTAGACCACACACTAAATTCGCAAAGCCACCAGCATTGTAGATGACCCCACACACCCCTCACACACCCCTCTTCTCCCTCCTTCCATCTGGCAAAAGGTCTGGCATACAGGCCTCCACTGCCAGAACAGATGCACACATACACGCACACACACAAATAAACACACCCCTGAACTGAACTTCTTCCTTCTCCTAACACAATGTATATGCACACTGAAAAGTTCTGACTGAAACATGGTTTCATGTCATTGCGTACTGGATGAAATGACAATAAACCTACTTGACTTGACTTAATTTGAATGGCGGGGACTTGAGTGACTTTACTGCATAAGCTATATAGCAAAGGTGGAACACTGTCTACAAGAGGTACCATGACTAGAGTGATTTTACTGCCAAGGGACAGCTACTCCATTACACAGAAATCAACAGGCTTTATTCTTTTGTCCTTAATAAATTCAGTCAATTGGTATTCAGCCAAAAAGCTTTTGTTTTTAGATTTGTCATTGGCCAGGCTTGAGAACATAACAAGTTGTGCTTAGATGCATTTTGGAGGTTGGTATTACAGGTATCATTTGGACCTCTGTTTTCCAGCAGTGTAGTTACAGAAAAAGGGGGACATTCAGGATGAAACAGATGGGTAGGGGAATTACCTGCAACATGAGTACATTGAGAGAAATAGAGGAGCTAGTGTGTGGTTGAGTGCACATTGCATATTTAAACTGAATGGCTGGAGTGACTTTTCAGCATTAGCAAAAAAGCCTACTATCTAGTGCTTTACACAGAAATCAGTGTTCTATTTGTTGTCGTCCAGTCCTATTAGTTATTTATTTGTTTGTTTTATGTTTGTTACAGTTTGGATAAGTGGCTCAGATAATGGATAGATGAATGGATGGATGGATGGATGGATGGATGTAACAGAAAAGGGGAATGTTTAGGCTAGAGCAGATGGGCAAGGGAATTACCTGAAGTATGAGTATACAAAGAGAAATAGAGTAGTTAGTGTGTGGTTGAGCACACAGCACATTATTAGGCAGTCTGAATGGCTGGAGAGACTTTACCACACTGGCTGAATACCAAAGGTAGCTTACAGGTGGTCCGCTACAGGGGTTATCAGTTCTGGTCCTGGAGGGTCAAGGTCCAGCACAGTGTGGTGGTTTTCCAGCAAAGGAAAACCTGGTCATTACCTGAAGGAGTCCAGTTCAGGTGTGCTTGAGCTGAAAAAGTTTTCGTTTTTAGATTTTCCACTGTCCCGACTTAGGTTGTGCTTGGCTATGTTTTGGTGGTGGGGTTTTATTGGTTGCACTGGGGCTTTCCCACACATGCAGTGTACAGTAAGCACAGAAGTAAGTCCAGAAGAGGAGAGTGTTCAGCTTAAAACTAACTGGCAGATCAATTACCTGCATGAGTTTATGGAAATAAATAGAGTAGCTAATGTATGGCTGAGTGCACAACATATATTCACATTGTTTGAATGGCTGGACTGACTTTGATGCCTTAGCTGAACAGTGAAGCTACTGTTTACCACTCTGCAGCACCTTTGTGTAAACACACAGCTAGTTTTTAGGTCTGCAATGAGCTAGCATGGAATTTGCTTACTGTACTGTCTGTTAGTAAACTCAGAGCTTGTCCTGGGGCAGCAGTGGTGCTTTTCTGGCAAGTGCTCCCACTGTTTCAGATTCTATTTGCATAAATCACTACATTCAGCTGGAGCTGAGTGTTTGACCGTGTGCGACTATGCGTGGAGGTGCGGATTGAGGTATGTGTTTCATGTGCTCCTAAACACATCAGATGCACACAAAAAGAGAATCACTTATCTTCTGATTCGGGCAATGTGTTATTTTTAATTCTGAATTAGCTCTCTTGGCGCTTTTACCCTCTGCGACTGCTCCATATTGATGTGCCTCTTGTTCTGTGACCTGCCTCCATGAGCGAAAAAGACACGAACGTTTGACAGCACAATCTCCTCTTTTGTGCAGAGAAGAAAAAAATCTTACCCTGCTAAGGATTCAAAGACAAGTGTACAATAAAGCACAAACTTTATCTGAGCCTCGCAGCATTGTTGGAACCTTGTTTTATTTAGCAGAAGTAATGAAATAGGCATATCTCTCTCTGTCTCTCTCCCTCTCTCTCTCTCTCTCTCTCTCTCTTTACCCCTCTCTCTCTGTTTCTCTCTCTCTCTCTCTCTCTTTTTCTCTCTAGACTCCTGCTCAGTGACTCATCAGCGAGGAGGCATCCAACAAGATATTGAATAATGTATGGGCCAGCACACACAGGCAGATACACAGTGCAATCTTGCTGAGGCCTGGGCCCATGCTCATGTCGGACAATCAGACTGGTTCTGTACAGCCTGTTCTGTCTAATACTGGGCATAGGTTCTCACTCAGCTTTGCTAGAGGTTCCAGGACTCCCCCCTGAATCCCAAGCTAACCTTATGCCTTCGAAACCTAAAGGCAAAAACAATCTTTGCTTCTAATGTATGCCATTGTAAAGTCATTTCAGAACATTTCTATTCGTTCATTCATCATGAACCATAAGTAACAACTGAACAGAAATTGTCCAACATTATTTAAAATAATATCATATCACAGTAACTTATGCTGAAAATTGGAAACGTTTTTTTTTCCTTCTTCTGTAAAGTTACTGTAAAGTTTTTAAGATATGAGATTTTGTTCCAGCAGCAATGTAAACATTATGGAAAGAATGTAGTTATGAGTGAGGAACTGAAATTATATATCAAATAGGATTCTTAGAATTCAGAACACATGACTCCTGAATCAGAACTGAATCATAAACTGTACTTCACACACCAACACACTCCTGAACTGTTTCCTTTTCCGAAACATAAACGTATATACCCACTTAAACTGTTCTGCCATAAACAAAATTTACACACTGACTGCCACTCCCATAAACAAACTGACAGTAAATACCATTTCTTTATTATATGCTGTACGTTTTTCTCCTTTTGCTGCTACTGACGGCTATTTTTGCACAATTATTTATCATGATTCCTACCCCAATCTTTGCATTTGTGCACACTTCCTGACTCTGCTGCGAGAATAGAGTATCTATCATAATACATTCCCTCTACTTCTGCCACTGCTTCTGTCGGCTGCACTGCATGACATGTTGTCCTGTCCTGGTTGAAATGACAATAAATACCTTCTCGTCTTGCCTTGAATGTGGTGGTATGATGACAATATGAGTCTCCATAGCTGCAGGTGTCCTATACACGTTTAGGAGAGTATGCATGCTGAAAGAGGGGGGTAAAAGATCTGGAGGATGACAGAAAGACTAGTGCTCTGTAGTTTAGTGGTCCTTGACCCAAGTGGCTCTGTTCAGCTCTGCTGCCTCTTGTATGTATGGCTGTAATTCTGCCAGCTTCTGTGAACCGTGTCGTCTCCTGCTGTCCCTGGCCATGTCCTACACCCACAAGCCCAGTAAAACTGGGGTCAGCACCGCGCTCCAACATGAGCCCTTCACCCCTCTGCATCACACACACATACACTGAAGCCTCCTCTGTCCCCTCTGCCCTCAGTAATCAGCACCACTTCTGGAAGAAAGCTGCAGATCAGCTTTTCATTTAACCCCAGGAGCACCCTGCTTTTCAGTCTTAGACACCTGCTTACTCACACATACACACACGCGTGCACACACACACATAAACAGCTCTCATACCAAGCGGGCTCTGAAGAATTCAGAAACGCAGTGTTCCCCTTCTCCACAGGTCTCTTGCTCAAATTGCCTGAGGGCCAATTACAATTTTCCCAGCCTGCAGCGTGCAGTTTTTGACAAGACTCCCTTCTATGTAAATGGCTTGCCAGTGCCAACTGTCTTGGCGCTCACTAAGTAACCTTAAAAAACTACTACCTGAAACTCACATTTGTTTATATATGCACCACATACTTTGTCGATAACAGGCCATGGTGTGAAGATCAGCGAACAATTGCTCAGGGGCTGATTAACACACATGCCTGTGCACACACAGAGCGCTCAGACTGGGCCAACACTTGAGACACCACAATGTTCCCATCTCCCTTTCTCTGATAAAAAAAAAAAAAAAAAAGCATGGTCTCAGCATATTGCCCTCTCAGGATTAAAGATCAGAGATTGGGAAAGTTTGCTCTGACTCCTACTTCCCCAGTGTGCCCAGATTTAGTGTTCAAACACTTTTGATCAGCCAACCTGAACCTTTTTCAACTTTAGATAGCTGGAGTTCATTTTGGGAACTGGAGAGACTGCTATCTCTTTTACACAGCAGCGTGACTACCTGGACAGAATGAACACATTTAATGGTCCTAGAATGGCACTCCATATGAGCCTTACTGCAGTTCAACAGTTCACCGTGACTCGATCTAATCCAGTTATCTAATCCATAGATGAAGCGTCCATCTATGGATAAACTGAGCCAAATCAGATGATAGGCTAGGTGAGACATCAAAAGTTTGGGACAACTAGCTTTTCTAAAAAATTGTTTTCTTTGTTGATTTGCAAAGACTTAATAACCAGGTTTTATTTGTGACCATGCTTCTTTAGGATTAATACCAAAGCCCAGGTTATCCCCTTGTTGTAATGCTGGGGCTTAAACCTTTCAGGGATTTAAAACTTCTTAGCCTAAACATGTTCAATATGTGTTTTACACAGTAGTTTGCTAAAAAATACTGTCTAACCATTTTTTAGCCGAAGCCTGACCTTTGGGCCAATTAAGATGCCTTGGTGATTTTAGTATATACAGCCATGGAAAAAAATAAGGGACCACTTTTCCCTTTTTTCTGTTCACTGTTTGTACAATTTGCAGCAGTGTGTGTGTGTAAAATGCACAGGTTGCTATTCTTTTATGAGCTATTGCAGTGTGAGCTATGTGAAAAGTAAGAAACGCCTCCATATGTGTTGTAAGTGCAGCAGTGTTTGTATAGCAGCTGTTCTATGTGCTGTATTCCAGCAGCTTCACTCCTGATTCAGTTTCTGATGGGATGAAACAGAGCTCACACATGCACACACCATGCACTTAGCATTACTATTTTAATTGTTGCAAATGTAAAATAATGGAAGAGTGTTGTGTAGTTTAACGTTTCCAAGGTATAATAAATTGTTTATATGTATTATTTTTACATTTTCTCCAAACATTTTTTTGTTTGGAATTTTGAATTAAGTGTGGTCAACAGTGTATAAAACAATAGTGACATGCACATTTTACACAGACACACTCCAACAAATTGCAAAAGCAATAATCAGAAAAAAAAAATGATGCGGTCTCTTATTTTTTTCCATGGCTGTATGTTTTTAACTTAACTGGACAATCAGTGTTCTGCATTCCTCTATAGTTAGCTGGCTTGACAAATAAGCTGCAAGTTCAGCTGTTTTAACATTGCTAGTTCACATTGTAGCCTACACCACTAGCTACTGTGGCATGACTGAAATGACTCTGAAGTTTGGAGATTTTAAACCAGTATTTTCCCTCTCATACTTACAGCAAAACCATAAAGTGTGAGTTGCAGCCTCAAGTTACTGTGCATCAAATAAAGGCAATCCCCTCAGTGAGTTTCTGAAAAGTTGGGGGATGATTCAGTCACGAGCGCTTGCAGTAGCTGTAAGGCAGGGTGAGATTACTCAAAACAATACACTTGATCTAGAGTGATTGAGCCGGATCCTTTACACTGATTCAAAAAAGAGAGTGTGCTACAATTTCTTATTAAGTTTAATGGGCTAACATTCTGTAAAGCCTGTCCATCCTATCAACAGTTGTGAGTAAACACTGGAAATAAATCAGAGACAGGGACTCGACTTGGACTGGAGCCACATTTGAGTCAGATGTTGGCTCACTTGTGACTCAGACTTGAGACTAAAATCTCTTAAAGGTTCAGCTAGAGAAAAAACAAACAAAATGGATTGCATCAGAACTGCCAGCCTTCTTCGCCTGTCGGTTTACTATGGTCATGCACGTCCCTTGGTGCAATGCTGCTCTCCAGTAGCTCACAGCAGTGTTGGGTTAGAGACAGCACAGTAGCTAATTTACCCAGATGTAGTAAATTTTCAGCTTACAATTTTACAAATTTCAGAATGAAAGTTTAAATGCAATTTCATATCTGTCTTCACTTTCATTATGGATGGGTCTGGTGATAAGTGTGTGAGTAAGATGTTTGAGCAGTGTGTGCAAGCCTCCAGGCTCCCTCCTCCCCGCTGCCACTGTCACGTCTCTCTGGCTGGAAATGCTCTGTGATGCGTTCCATGTGTGCAGGTGGGCGAAGGTTGCTGGGTGCCGGCTAGCTGGCGGAAAATCGTTGTGACAACAGAGAAGCGCGAGGTGCAAGCCTGAGCGGGGCCACAGCACCTTCCCCGGCCCTTTACGCTGATGGAGAGTGACACACACACAAGCCGTAGGGGCCCGGGGCCTCTGATTACTGCACACACACAACCCCATATCATCTGTCCATGGTTAGCCACACACAGGTCACCTTCAGATAGAGACTCATCACTATCTCCCTATCTCTCTCTGTCTCTCTCTGTCCAGCTCTCTCATTCTCTCTCTCTCTCTGTCCAGCTCTCTCGCAATCTCTCTTTCTCTCTCTCTCAATCTCTCTCTCTATATCTCTCCATTTCCCTCTATCTTTCTCTGTCTCCTCTCTCTCTACTTCAGGTCCTTCCGTCTCTCTCTCTCTCTTTCTCTCTCTCTCTCTCTCTCGGTCCTCTCTCCCTTTAGGCTAACATTTTTTAGCACTGTTAAATTGCATTTCACTGAGAACATGGCTACACATATTAGGTTTAGCTTTGCCACCTGAATCTTATTATTTAGTTGAGAAAAATATATGGTAGTGAAATATATGGTTTGGGTGTTTTTTTTTTGTTTTTTTTTGCTGTGCTCAGTAGTACTTTTTACATACAATAAATCAGATCAACTTTGACTCATTCATTTGGTGCAGATTAAATGTCATGGATAATTGTTTATGAGAGTCTCTTGCCTGAAATGTGATTTATGCAGTATTAACACGTCCCTGGCCAGGTTAACCTTTGAACACAGTGTGAGCTAAGTGAAACAAATTGACCAACACTTTACAAGCAGTCCATTAGGAGATTGAGAGAGTCTCTCTCATTAAAGAGCCGAGCTTCTTTATTTGTCTGCTTCCTTATCAGAGGTAGTTTATCATGTGGTCACTGAGACCTGATGGTCTACGGCGATTTCTCTCTCTCTCCTGCTCTCTCTCTCTTTTCCTCACTCCTTTCTTCCCGTATGTCTTCTCTCCCTGTCTCTCTCTCTCTTTTCACTGTTCCTTTCCCTTCTTTTTCTACCTCTCTCTTTCTCACTGTTTCTTTATTCAGTTCTTTACTCTTTTTGCTTTTTCTCTATCCCTCTCTCTGTCTCTATTTTTCTTTTCTTTTCTCCATTCATTCTTTCTGCTTTGTCTCTCTCTCACTCACTTTTATCTCACTTATTCTCTTCCTCCCTTTCTTTATGTCTCTGTGATACCTTGCTTCTCTTCTCTCTCCCTTGTCTCTCCCTCACTCTTTTCTCTTTTCCCTCTGTTTGCTGTTTGCTCTCTCTCTCTTGCTCAGTCTCTCCCTCTCTCTCTCTCCCTCTGTCTCTGTTCCCCACCCTCTCTGTCTTCCTCGCTTCTGAGCTGGAAGAGGAGGACAAGTCAATTGCCCTTTCAGGGTGATGGAGATGAAGGGAGGACAGTTATAAAAGGAAAGGAGCAGAGTTGGAGTGTGTACCTGGATTAGTGCTGCTGATAACTGGCTCGCTGTCCTCTTCCCCCCACAAAAGCCCCCCAAATCCTCACTTAAAGTGTCCTGAGGTGGGAGAGATGATGTTTACATTTGGTAAAGTCTAAACCTCAATCTCTGCTCCCTCTTCTCTCTCACTCCATACCACAGTACTCAGAGCACCAGCCAGGCCCTGGAGACCACTGAAAGAGTGTGTGAAAGAAATATATCAGAGCATCTAGCAAAGAAAAAGCAGAAGTGTTGAATTTTAATAATGAAAAATATCACCCCTGGTGTGATTTAGAGGCTGTAACAGAGTCACGCTCAATTCACTGGATATTTTATAGTAGATCCTGTTCATTATAGCTAGGTTTTCATTTATGGCAGTTTTCTTTCTTTTTGCCAGTATCACAGAGTAAGGCATTTGTTCACCAAAATTTTCACCATCCTTAAAATGCACGGACCTCTGACTTATAGGCACGAACAGACAGAAAGTCAAGCTCACCAGCAGAACCAATCACAATCTCCATCTGCAGCAATCAAGTAAAAATGATTTTACTGCAATAAGCGAGGCAATGCACTTTATTCATAGTTGTACCACTATGTGAAATTTACTAGATGCCAGTTTCAGTATTTCTCACTGCTACCGTATTAACCTGAGACCTGATGTTAACCTCAAAGTTAGTTGTCTGAGCTGGGACTTCTTGTTGGAACATGGTGGTACTAAATCAGTCAGTCAGTGATCCAGTTGTCTTTTGCCTGTCACTTCGTTGTGGTTCCTCTTGCATGCTTTACATTTTGCTTGTTTGTTTGTTTAGAAACAAGACGTTTTGTCCTACAACTTTTGGAGGTGTGGTGCCAACCCTGTGTGGCAGTATGCAGTTTTAGAATCAGAATCAGAAAAATGCTTTATTAGCCAAAGCATATTTGCACATCCAAGGATTTGTTTTTGGTAACACAGAAGCTGACAACAGAAATTTCACACTTTTCCTTTCACACTTGTCACACAGACAGCCATACTTGAATTCCTGCACTCACACATACTGTCACACACACACAACTTACATACATGTAAAAGATTCTCTCATACACACATTCATAAAAGGATAAAGAACTGTTCAGAGCTGTTTAGTGATCACAACTATTTCAGCATTATCAGGATGACATATAACATATATAGATGTGTACTTTCACTGGCTGTTCTGGATAATAAACAAAATGGCTTTGTTTCTTTTATGGACATCACAACTCTTGGTTCCCATCACCACTACTGCAAAAAGTTGCTATATTTTTGTGCAAAATGTTTGCTAAACTTTTGCAAAATAGCTGGAATTCCCCTTTAACCCTCATCAGACTGAAGCTCCTGTCTGAGAATGGGAGTTTAAATGGGTGATGGTCAGGGCAAGATGGGTCAACAATGATTTTCTCTGCATGCTTGCTTGAGGTGCACAGATCAGGCTGGGTGGGCAGGTTAACACAAATTGTCCGCTAAAAGTTTAAAACTCAATCCTAGAAGTAGAAGCTTTTGTTATGTTTTTGTTTATTATGCATTCAGAGCCTTGCATGCAGGACTTCAAAACCATTTTTAGCCATTCGTCTGCGCTATGATTCAAAAATAGTTTTTGTAGCTCATACAGTCTTACACTGCAGTGACAAAATTGTAACAGTTGACGTCCTAAGATATTTTCTGCTTTACACAGGGTCATTCTGTAAGTCAAGACTGTGTTAAAAGGGGTCCTGTAGAAAAGTGCTTAGACGCGATGTCTTGTTAGGTTAAGCCTTAGATAATTCCGCTTATGTAACAAGAAGGGGCTCTCCTCTGTTCCAAACTTATTGCAAATGCAGAAGCCACAGAGGACACTGTCACCCCAGCCAAAGACAGACAGACAGAAAGACAGACAGATGCACACACAGTCAAACATTGTAAGAAAGTTTATCGTAAGGCATTTTCTTTTATTTCTTTATTTTAGATACTCCTCAACTCCCCATGTGACAAAAAAGACAAGCAGACAAGCAAACAGAGCTTAGACTACAGTGTAAATACAGTGTAAAAAAGGGGACATATATTCTGTTGACACTGAAATATGTGCAGTGGCATAGAGGATTGGAAATGAAGTGAAGCACAGAGAACATTACACAAATGCACAGCAGATCCATATCAGACTTTCCAAACCAAGGTACAAATATTACTAAAAATCCCCAAATAATCCAGTTCATTTATTTCAAATGTAACCATATATTACCTAGCAGATTTAAGTTTGACCATGCTAGGTCAAATAATATATTTATATTATATTGCATTTTCTGCACATTGTAGTGTATACGAAATCTATTTATTTATTAGAGTTTAACACAAAATATTAAAATGCACCAAAAATATACACAATGTTTAATGTTGTTTAAAAAAAAAAAAATTAAAAAAATGCTAAATCCAGGAAATAAACAGTAGTTGTGCATTGAAATGTGCAGAAGTAACTTCTTTGTAGAGGATGTATGCATTTTTCCACTTAGGTTTTACTGACAATAGAATCCTAAATCTGGGTTTAGTAAATGCAAGAGTCAAGCGCAGCTGCTGTTAGCTTCGCTACATGGGGTTGCTAGGGAAACACCCCAGGATGCCTGATCTTATCCAGGCCTTAACCAACACATCAGCAAGACTGAGCATTTGCAGATAGGTCAGGGGGCAGGCCAGGTTTTATACTGTTGCGGGCGAGAGTGGAAAAGCTCAGAATCAGCAAAAGTGGGAAAAGTTCTCACAGCTGCCCTTTATGTGAACTCCTTATCAGACATGAGTTTCCCCCCAGTGCAGCCCACAATGTCAGTCAGGCTGTGTCAGTGTTGGTCAACCCCAGCCTGGAAGGCTGTGGGGCCTCGCAGTCTAGTTTCAGACTAGTAGAAGAACATCAAATCTTAGAATTTTTGAATATAATATAGAAATGTATGCTGGTGGACTGCAATATGAATGGAGACCACCAATGTCCAAGAAATATAGCAAGTGAATTATGAAAAAATAATGAAAGTGTAGGAGAGATTTTTTTAATTAACTGAGCTATGGTAGGGGCATAACAGAGTCGCTGCACAACATACAATACATTCTTTAAACCCATTCATTTCAGCACCTGGTATGACTTTGCATGTACAGGCCATCTACATTAGAATAAATACAAAAAAATACGGTGAAAAGTAAAAAGAATTTATTTTGGAAAAGGTAGTTGAAATCTCGTTAGCTAGTTTAAAGAACAAAATTTGGTTCCAGATGTCTTGTTCTTTAAATAACAACCATTAAGCAGGCAAAGAACCATTTATAAATATATAACCCTTAATTTTTCTGAATAACCCTTGAAGAGTCCTTTTTGTTAGAGAGATCTTTGCACAGTACTGTACATCCTAAGAACTACAACAAACTGGTCCGATCTCCCACCCACAACCCCACCCAAATGTGTTTTTCTTCTTTACTTTGTCAGCACAAACAGTGGCAAAAGCAATGGCAGTAACAAACCTCTGTCTGTTTTACTCCATGTCTTTCAGTAATGGAAAGGCATGTGCTTTTGTGCAAGCTGGTGTGTCGTTCAGTTCAGAGCGCAATCCCTTTTTTTTTGTTCGTTTAAAGTAAAGTAAAAGTAAAGTGGCCCCTTATAGTTACGCGTGAACACACCACAGCACAGCACACAGTGTGAACAGTGTGAAATTCTTT
>JBBPCZ010000148.1:16686087-16704840 GCA_037974445.1 Brycinus macrolepidotus | reverse complement strand
CAGTATATTGTTCTTTGTGTCTTTACATATTGTTGTTGTTTTTATACTGTTGTGCTTGAGAGACACCATCAACCGGAATCAAATTCCTTGTAAATGTTCGCTCACATACTTGGCCAATAAACGCGATTCTGATTCTGATTCTGATTCTGATTGTCCTTGGTAAGACCCCATCTGTGACTGGATTACGGCAAACTTGACCAACTATAGAAGGAGTGGCTAGAATTTCAGAGAGTACAGATGTGGGGACAGAACACAACCTTGTAGAACTCCAGAGCTGGTGATAAGGAAGGCAGACGAGAAACACCTGCGGCTTCTTGTTGATCAGAGAGTCCGTAATCCAGTCACAGATGGGGTGGTTTACCTGCAGCTGGATGGTACTGAAGGCTGAACTGATGTCCACAGACAAAGCCCTGACATGTGAGGTTAACAGCATCATCCATGGAGAGCAGGTGAATTGTAGAGGGTCCAGAAGGATCTTTTGAATAACTTAATGACTACAGATTACAGGGCAACAGATCTGTAGTCATTTAGGCATGAAATACTATTCTTGTTTGAAACTGGGACAATGGTAGCTGCTTTGAAACAGGGAGCCACATAGAATTTGAATATGAACTCTGAAAATATGTGAGAACACTGGTAAGAGCTGGGTGGCATGGTGCCTCAATATGGCTAGGGAGACACCATCAGGTCCAGGGACTTCCTCTGAATTGAGCCTTGGAGAAATCTTATGGAAATCCTTTTCTATGCGGTGAGAAAGACGGGCAAGAGAAGGGAGGCATTCCACAGCTGCTCGCCCCGGAGTGTGTTACTGAGATGGTATGGGATGGTCTTGAAGAGATGGGGTGGCACAGTTAGTAGGTCATCAGTGTGTATGGACCTCTCAAATGTAGTGTAAAAGATGTTGAGTTTGTCAGCAAGTCAGAGGAATGGGGTTACTGCAGGGCTTTTCTTATTGTGATTTGTGATTGTCCTGAGTGTGTTCCAGACAGCTGCAGAGTCTTTTGTACTTAAATCATGATCTAGTCTGGCTTTGTACTCCGTCTTGGCAGATTTGATACCCTTCTTGAAATTCTGTCTAGTCAGCCTGTATGCATCCATATCACCTTCAAGTTATCTAAGCTGTTTGGAGAATGAAGGCTTATTGTACCTTATGGTGGTTTTGGTTAAAAGGCAAAACTGCTAATAATATATGAACACAGAAGTTGTTGTCTTTATGCAGTGATCTCAGTGTCCAAAGGGGTGCAGCATGTGATGAAACTATATGCACGTTTAATGATGGAGTAAAGATCCATCATTTACTTTCTACTGTCTATCATGCCCACATATAAACAGAAGTAGCTTATGACAGTGCAGCACTTAGGGACATTGTAAATCAAATTCCACACTTAGTTTTTAAACATTTTAAACCCCTTTCGTCAAGGCCAACTGAGATACACCAAAGGGTGGACAAGAACAAAGGCTTTGGCCATAGGGCCCTGCAGCAACAAACAAAGAAACACCATAGGACCTTCACCGCAGTCTGGAACAGCCTGAGAAAGTGAGCCCACTGCGCAGAATTCTGCTCGCAAATGTTCAGTTGCTGGACAAAAAGCTGAATGATCTCAGAGCAAGAGTGACTTTCCAATGGGACACGAGGGACTGCAGCATTCTGTGTTTTACTGAGACATGGCTGACCCCCTTGGTGCCAGACCAAGCGGTGACACTGTCGGACATTCTCTGTGTCACACATGGACAGAACTGGGGAGGCTAACAAATCTAGAGGTGGAGGAGTCACCATAACACAGGACCATAACACTCAGCACAGTAGCTCCACAAGGCTATATACTTAGCCCTCTGCTCTATGCCCTTTAAACCCAGGACAGCATACATAGAGGAAGTGGAAAACCTGACATTGTGGTGTCATGAGAACTGCCTCCAACTGAATGTTAGCAAAACCAAGGAACTGGTAGTAGGCTTCAGTAGGAGACAGCACCGGTCCTACAATCCACTCAACATCAACGGGACTGCAGTAGAGAGGGTGAGCAGCAACAAATACCTTGGCATTCACATCTCTGAGGATCTGGCATTGATTGTTTTTCCTGTTGCTGTGGACTAGACACTAGACAAAGGTAAGGCAGCATCTTTACCACCTGAGACAGCTGAGGAAGCTTCGAGTGTTTACAGTGATATTAAGAACTTTTTACTCTGGTGCTGTAGAAAGTGTCCTGACTCACCTCCTGGTTTGGAAACAGCTCTGTACAGGACACTGAGGGACTACAGAGAGTGATCTGGGCGGCTGAAAGCTGCACCAGATCAGCTCTACCGTCTCTGCAGGACATTTATACCAGCAGATGCAGGACCACAGCAACCAGGATCATCAGAGACTCATCTCACCCCAGTAAATGTCCATTTGACCTGCTGAAATCAGGCAAATGCTTCAAGAGTCTTGTGGCCCAAACAGAATCAGAATCGGAAAACTTCATTGATTCCAGAGATAATAGCTTCTGTTATGACTGCACAGACACACAGAGACACAGAGACAAGAATATAAAATATAAAGTCTAAATAAATCCAATAAATAAAATCTGTAGAAAAACCTCAATATGAAATACACTATGCTATATAAACAAATGCTGGGTATAAATACTTTAGATAAGTAACTTACAGTTAAGTGAATTACTAACGCTGGTTAGGAGTGTGTTATTGCTCATAATAGAGATCAGTATCATGTAATATTGACATAAGTAGTGATATTCACATGGTAAGATATAATAAGATATTGCACATAATGAAATTGTTTAGCACTCATTTAGAAAACTTCACATGATACTGCACGTAGTAAGACTATTGCATATAATAAGACATTGTACATAATGATAATGTTTTAGCACCTGATAAGAACATTACACAATATTGCACACAGTAGACTACTGCACATCAAAGCAATATAATAATGCACATAGTGATACACATAATGATAGTGATTTAAACCCCTTAAGAAATTGCACAACAAAGCAGCATCAGGCTACTGTGCAGATTATTGTGTAGATGTGTGACAGAGAGAGGAGTTGTAGAGTCTGAAAAGAGGCTCAGGAGGAGCTTTTGCCCTCAGACTATGAGACTCCTTAACCAGGACATGACACCGCAGCTTTTAACTGTTCATTATAACGCAAACTGAACTCTCTACCTCAATGTACCTCACCTACTGTCATTATTTATGTCTATACACATCAAGAGCAACTACCACACTGCACTTTCCAGTACACACTCTATTATACTGAATTTGCACATTTCATATCTTGTTTACATTTGTAATGTTTACTTGAATATATAGTTTCTAAGTAATTCTATTACTTAATTTTAGGCTTTAATTTTCCCTTTAGTTTATTTTAACTATACTCCACAGTCTCATTAACATTTCAGGGGTACATTACACTATGCGTTGTACTTATATAACTGTGTATGAGACAAATTAAAAATCTTGATTCTCGAATCTTTGTATCACAGCACTTCATGTGAGAAATTACACAAGTTTCCTGTTCGGCTGAAAGTTTTCCACCGAGGAAATCTGTTGTGCTGGCTTGTGTTGTGCTTCTCGAATGGTGGCTTGCAGGGGGATGTAAACACAGATGAGCATAACAGATGACAATTCTCTCAGGGAATAGTATGGCTTGCACTCAATAAAAAACTAATTCCAGGATACCAGAGTATGTTTTTATTACATGTGTGCACCTGTTTATATAAAACACACATCTCCTCCCTTTGATTTCCCACATGCCTATGTGTCCTGGTCAGCTCTGATAGGTTGATATCCAGGTGCTGATGATGTCAGTTTTTATAATCCACACCTGAGAGACAACTTGCCCCATCAATGACCTGAACCCGGCCCACAATTTTTCTATAAGTTATTCTCAACTTAGTTGGAATGCTGCTTTTGTCATGCTTTGAATTGCCTCCGCCCACAATTTTCTAACAAGCTGACCCTAACCTACCTGACCCCCAACTTATGGGTCAACATGCATCACTAGTCGACAGCCTTTCCACTTGTCTGTGGAAGTATACAATTACAAACTTCATTAGATCAACTTTAAAAAAATCAGAAATGAATGATCTGATGTTTGAGAGCATATCCCCCATCACAGCTATAGAATATATTGGAGAAAAAATTACACAAAGAACCTTTGCAGTTCAGAGAGTGATGGCAGCCTCAAACTCTTCACATAGTTCAAAATAATATGTACGGTTTCAGTTTCAGATCATTGTTTCTAGAGTTTACAAGATGTTTCGGATGAATACTTTGCATGCTCTCGGGGGGGGGGGGCGGAGACGATAGAATAATATATGTGTTCTTTTTTGTGCTGCTAGCGCAAAATTACATGGTAACTTCTTTGAAATAAAGAGTGCATGAATGCCTTTGATGTTGCAGCCTACCATTTCAAAGTTAAAAATACTTGGCCTTGAAATAATTAACCACCTTACAGTAATCCTCTTGCTTCTAATATCCTTTCTCACATCTTCAAGAGGTGATCGTTTGTTCACAAATTGGTAAGCAAGCTTACAAACACACACACACACACACACACACCCATACCCACCCACACAAAAACAGCTATTCCACCAGTTATCTCAGCTCTAATATCTCTCTCTATCTATCTATCTCTCTTTCTTTTTCTCTCTCGCCTTCCCCCATTCAGTCATGCTAAGTCACTTCAGATTCTGCTAACTTTTCTATTTAGAGTAATACACAGTAAATGTATCTGAACGTGTATCCGTTCATGTGTGTGGGGGTCCACTCATGCGCATATATTAGAGCTTCCCCTAATGTGTGTCGTCTTTAGGCACCCATTCAGACAGCTTCGGCTGTAGCTGATGAGCCCAAAGGCAGACTAGTGCAGGGTCACCACAAACCAATGGAGAGTGCACTGAACTCAAACAAACTCAGTGGGGGGAAAGGCAAAGCTAGCAATGCGTCAGAAATAGCACTGAGCTGGTGGGAGGCTTTCAAAGCTCCAGTGCCAACTGCAGTCTCCATCTCTGACTGAGAGGTCTAGGATAGTGCATTATAGGTCAAGGTGCAAGGAGGAAGATCGTGCACTTATTGCTTTTCAACTCCTCCGTTCTCCACATTGCGCTGTTCTTTCAGCTCCCACTGGGAGGGTTTTGCTGGAATGCAGGGACAGGGGTTATCTAGTTTTCTCCAAGACTCAACTGGGAAACCTCCCAGGCAGTCTGATTACACTGAAGTGGGTGTTTTACCTGCTCATTTTACTGGGAAACAGGATTATGCACTGAAAAAATGTGATGCGATTAATTAATTTGATTGAAATATCCACATTAAAGGACAAGAATCATGGAAAACTGCATTGTCCTTGCTCTGATGTAGAAGAGTTTGATGCAGCAAGAATAGCAACTGTAGAAAGCAAAATAAATAAATAAATAAATAAATAAATAAATAATTCCTTCTCATGTTTGTTCATAAGTAGTGAAGCATAATTCATTATTCATTATTCTTTCTTAAAGTTTCAAAACATTCTGCTCGCGCTCCAGTCTATATGGATTAAAAGCTATAAAAATGACCTGTTTTGAATTAGCTGTTTAAGTGCTACCATCAGTAAATGCACATACAATAAATGCATCTTCAGCTTACAACATTATAGCCCCACCCATTCACAATGTAATAAATTTTGTTTCAACTGGGACTGCTTTTTGAATGAAACACAATATTGGACAATATTAGACATCAAAACAGAGATTTTATAAGTCAGTTTTAAAGGTACAGTGTCACACGCACCAGAACCTTGAGGGTATTTAAATGAGAAGAAGGTAGTGTCAGATGCTCAGTCATTGAGTCATGATTCCTGGCCAGCTCACCAGTGACTTCGGTACCGTGAGTAACCCGGGTTCTCTCATCTATTTCATCTCTACCCTCTACTGTGTGTGTGAGTGAGAACGCAGATTCCAGTGGGAATCTTAACTCTGTTTCCAGAGAGTTCTCAGAATAAAGCACGTGGTCTAACAACTCACTTCGCCTCTGTCTGCGATTGGGTTCGTCCGCCATGCTACACTGGTCTAACCGAGGTTTCAGTTTCATTTCTCGTCTGCTCCGTGACATACAGTAACAAAATCAGCATGTTTAATGCAGGAAACTGACAATGCTGCTACTGAATGTTTGGAAAATGCTCATGTAAAAATGAAATATGATTGTTTTTGGTACATAACATCACACCAATATCATTAGTTAACCTTATCAGATTTATAAAAATAAATAAATAAATAAACTAAATAAAATCCCAGAAAGGATATGGACTCTTAAATGTATTTCTTCATCTCATTGTTTTCTTTCTTTTTTTGCTGTAATTGTGTGGATATTTTATTCATTTATTCAAAGTAGTCTGTTTTCAGTGTGCCACCTTTAATATCTTTCACCACTGTTCATTAGTGAACAGGTTACTATGCAAGGATAAATCAGGAGCGAAAATAGAAGCACATCGAAATGAATAATGAGTTATGCTTCACTACTTATAAACAAACATGAGAAGGAATAATAAAAAAAAGCATATCTTTTTTGCTTTCTACAGTTGCTATTTTTTTTTTTCACAATTTGCACTTGCATAGTGATTAGGTTATTAAGGAGCTGTATTGTAAAGGTCCTAATAAAAGCCACAGAAGCAAAAGAAGAGAAAAGTGGCAGACTGCAATACTAAACAGGGGTATATGAAGATGAGGAGAATAATGCAGAGTCATACCCCTCACCTCATCACCACACACAGACACACACACATACACACACACACACAAAGACACACACACACGCTGTCAAATTGATCCAACAGACAAATGAGATGAAGTTTAGATGTTGCGATTGTCCTAAGGGATGTAAAATAGATACCTTCAAAGCAGACAGCGGCGTAATCATAATCAGTTCATTGCAGCTGCACGCTGGCCAGAATATCACTTTGCTTTGTTTACTTCCTGCTGCCTTTCAAATTAGGGTGCTCTTTGTTTCAACTTTCGAAACTCATCCAGCTATGAACCTCAAACAGCCCTCAGCCCCACCACCACTACATTTTTGTGCAATTTTATTTACTTTTAATTAAGTGCTCTGAATCAATTAATCCATAAAATGCCATTAAACAAAACAGTTTGCTCTCTAACAAGGACATATTTATACACATCCGCAAACATTTCATTTTATGAACTCTGGCACCGGCCTGACCAAATGAATCATTCAGTGGATACATTAGTAATTGCACCCCTTTTTGAAAGACACCACTCACTATAAATGCATGACACGACACCATTACACACCGCTGTGAAGGAGAAGAAGGATACAACCAGGAACCGAGGCGGAATTACAAATGATAAGAAAACTTAACAGATAATGTTTTTAAAAATCTTCACGTTTCAAGGTTCAAAACAACCTGACTGTTTACAGTATGAAAAAAAAAAAAAAAAACTAATCAAAGCAATCTTTCACAGTGGAATCTGCTGAGAGGCTGTTGCATAAGTGTTCTCGGTGCTCAGAAAAAGTAGGATTCATTTGTGTTTGGCTCACGGCAGTGGCATTCAGTGCAGTGAGTAAGCAATTTGTCAGAGGTATACAGTAGGCAGAATTACTGGAGGTGAAAATGACTCTGATCGTGTTAGTTTCAGGCATAGCCAAACCTGCTAATCCTTATTTTAATGCATTTCTGGACTAATAGACTGTGTCCAATGCAGCGTGTGGTCTGCTGTTGTTTATGTGTGTGTGTGTCTGTGTTGTGCCGAATGCCAAAATAACCTCACTGGAGAATTGCACATGTATATTCATTCCTCTGTTAATAAATTACCACCCAAAAGTGCTAGTACCCACACAATAGAGTTCACGTAATTCTTTCTGAACATTTTCAAAGGCTTTTCCTCTTCTTCTTGTCTGAAACCCGAAGAGAGAAACGGCGCATTGTTTGACTTTCTGTTTTTACTTTAATTTCACAAATAATGGATGCAAGACTATGCAGACAAACTGAGAGACCCATTTATTAAGCTCAAGTGTTCAGAACCATGTTATACAAACTATAAAATAAAAGCCTAATTGTGCCCAATGAGAGCTTCATATTCCAGCATGGACCCACTTCTCACCTGATCTTGCAGAAAACAGCCCTGTTCCTTCTGTAGTCCTTGTTATTTCACATTCAGCACAACAGTTTCTCTAATTAAGTCTTCAGTGCAAAATGCTGTGAAATCTTCTCACGCTTAGCTTTCTGTTTGAATTTTTCCAGCTTATGTTTTGTGCGTTAAACTGAAGTGAAAGTTGTATTCTCAGAACTGAAAAGTCTTCATCTGATAAAGTCTTATCAGACAAACATCCATAACGAAGCCACAGTGGCTTTATCTGCTCAGAGTTTAATGCTTAACTGAAGGAAGATCACTGATACCCCTCACAGATAAGGCGGTTGGAAGAAAGGAAGCAAGAAAATGGCAGAAATCTATTCAAAGGAACAATCGTTTCTAAAGAGCAGATGATAAAAGTTCCAAAAGTACATTATCTAAGTGCTCATCTGTGCAGGATACGTGATATATCTGATATGAGCCGCGCTGAACAAAGAAGAAAAGTGCTGGTCCAGTGGTCATAGCGAAATAACATTTACCAGAAAATTGCACTGAAACCTTAACAAACTAAATTTTTGTGTGATGTAGAAAAAAAGACCTAAGCCACATTGTGTTTAGTGGAGATAACACTCCTCTGCTCTCTGTTCTGCTATTGTCCCGTTATAAAGATGAGGGTTTTTTTTTTTTTTGTCTGATTGTGCCTATTTTGGTTTATTCTGGTTGCCTGCTGGGGGAATAATTTTAACACAAAGGACCTTGATTGAAAACCTCTCTTAAACAAACATAGACACCATGTAATGAAAGGCCCTGGAGACAAAAAGTACCTCGCACATTCAGTCAGCAGGTAGTGCAAAGTGCTCTCGTTTTTGTCTGTCTCAATTGATGGCTGCTAAGCAATCAGAACGTACTTGTGGTGCGTGAGGTTGAATGTCAAGAAGAAAACATCTACCTATGAACTTTTACAACTTAGCTCACTTCCAAGATGTTGGATCTTTTGGGGGACTGAGGTGAGAAGAGGTGTTTAGATCAGTTTAAACCAGTTAATTGAGTATAGGTCTAATCACTTAAGTAAAAGTACATGACCAAAAGTGTCTAGACATCCTTTCTAATTGGTGAATTAGCTATTTTAAGGTGTCTCTGTTGCTGCCATAGGTGATTAGGTGTTCATAAAAAGCACTGGCCATATGATGGAAAGCTCTGGAGAACTTGCACAAGTCCAAGATCACCATGTCCAAAGCTTGCTGGAGTGTTGTAAGGCTGCCGAGCATTTGGAGCGATGGTCTTTGGTTGAGAAATGAGAAAAATTCATTATACCCACACCAAGATCATGTGACTATACATCTTACCAGCAACACAAACCACTGTTTGTGAAAGATAAAATTACTGGAAACAGTAAACAAGCCTATAAATAGGCTCAGACTGATTTCTGATTCTGATGTTTTCCTTTCTTTTTCTGCGCCCTTCTTGTTGATGGCAAGGTTGCCTCCCATCAACTTAGTTCCTTAATGAAGAAGTGACATGATCTTTCCCCATATGGTCAATGGCAGCATTATACTCTAAGGAAGCTGTCTGGCTCGTCCCTGACATTTGCTTGCGCTGAAGTGCCGTCTGGCTTTGAGCGTTTTGTTAAGTGTTTCATCAAAAACTCGCACCGAGGGACTCACCACTGACCACCCGAGCACAACTCTCCTCTGCGCCTTCCAATTTTAGCTCCTTTATTAAACCTTCCTGCTCGAGTGTCAGGCCCACTGCTGCTTTGGGGTCACACAGTGAAAATGGTATTCCCTAAACAGCAAGTCTCAAGCCTCTCCAATTTCATTATCAATCAGAGGCTGAGCACTGTACCCGGCTGGGCCCAAAGCCCTTGAAAATATCAAGCAAATCCGGAGTGGGGAGCACGCAGCACGGAAGCGCTCCACGGCGGCACCACTGTACACACGGTACTGTTCTGAACAAAGTCAAGGCACATCATTTGTTAATTCCATCTTTGCAGGCAGTCACCTTGTTCCAACTTGGGACAGAGACAGGGAGAATGGAGAGGTGGAGGAGGGAGGGGTGCAAAGAGCTGGGACAGATTACGAAAGGGAGAGAGAGAGAGACAGAGACAGAGAGAGACAGAGAGAGAAGGAGGGAGACAGAAGATAGAAAGAAAGAAAAAGAGAAGAAACATGAGAACAAAGAAGGGGAGGAGTGAGTGAGGGGGCAAAAGTAAAAGATAGAGGACAGAGAAAGGGGATGAAAGAAAAGATAGAGACATACAGAAGAGAGACAAGTAGAGACATAGCGACAAAGAGAGATGTAACTGAGAAAGAGGGAGAGAGGGAGAGAGAGAAGAAGGAGAGAGATAGAGAATGAAGGGGTGGGAAGAGAAGTGAAGGAGAACAAGACAGAGAGAAAAAGAAAGAGAGGGGAAGAGGGGGTTTCCAGGATGCTGTAAAAAGTGTAATCTCTTTAATCGTGTGTCTGGGAAAAGGCTGCTCTGGGCCATGAGAGAAAAATGCACAGGGAGAGATCAGACCCAGGGGGGATTAATACCTTGCCCCAAACGAAAGTCTGAACACCATCAAAGATAAGGATCAGTGTGGGAGAGCCCAGGGCTATAGTGCAGCCTGACACTGCAGGTGCTGGCGCCGTTCAGACAGCCTGTAGCCTCCTAATGGCTTTGTTATATTGATAAAGCTGCAGCGCTATTGTTCCGCACAGTCAGAGACGCCTACAGTGACTCCGCTTGCTCGGCCAGACCTCAGCAACTTCAGCTCCCACTCAGCTTTAAAGCCTTCGGCAAACTTGTCTTATTTTCATCGTGTCATTTTATTCATGTATTCATGAGGTGATTTCATTTTTGGGAGAGAGCCAATAGTGATTTGTGTTTTTTTTTTTTTTTTTTACTTATTTATTTATTTTTGGCAGGATTCAATGTTTTTTCCTGTACATTTAAAATACTAGTTTTTTCTGGCATCCTGGTGGAAAAACAAGTGTTCTGTTGGCATTTATTAATTACCCCTGTTGTCACACAGCAGGTGCCCTGCATACCATTCTTTCTTTCTCTCTACGTTTTTTTTTTTATACAAAAAGGTGCAGACTTTTATTAACACTCCAGAGGGCTGTCACGTGTTGTTGTTATCACAGAATCTGTTCTAATGAGCCTCTGGATTAAAATATAAAAGGGAGTACACCCTTGCTCCTCAGGAGGAATGAAAAGCAGACCAACAACGCAACACAGTGAAGCATGACACCAACCATCGTCTTTAGGGCCATTTTCATAAACTCTTATGAATATGCTCGGACTGCCAGTGGCAACGGATTAGCCCATGACCATGCCTGATCACACAGTGAAGCATGATCCAGGCCAATGTAGGACTGTGCTAAAGAATGTATCCCTCTCAGTCAGACAGTCAAAGAGGAAGTCAACGAGGAAGAGGAGGGCAAACTAAGACACCAGCGTACATTATCAAGGCTGACAAGCTCATTTAGACACAGTGGTGATGAAAGGAGTCCTCGGCCTCGTCACACGCAACACAGTCAAAACGTTTTGACAATGCGGAGTGCCACACTTAAGAGACTCATCGTGGCCCCCAGGGGGGTAGTAACAGACTCCCTGGGAGTGTGTGCTGCTAACGTGGGCACAGCCCACCCCATGCACACCAGCCCCCACTGCTCACCATCCGCTAATAACAACATTTCTGCCGCAGCGAGTTCCGCACATCAAACCCATAAATGAGCTTTTTATTCTCTACATTCCTATTAGCCAAACGTCATGTACGGGTTTAACTCTTGGAAGGCTGGAGTTTTGTTCGCCATACATTAGCATGCATAATTACATAATTACTTAGGTGCATAATGAAGTACATTAACATTCACTTTACATTCTACAGCCAGCTCTGCAATTATTGGTACACTTGGTAAAAAAAAAACAAAAAAAAACAGCAGCTTTGGCAATTTGTGAAAACGGCGTTCATTTTTATCATAAATGAAAATGGCAAGGATACTCAGCTCACACGAATATGAGCCATGAGTGCTATAATATTGTATGCCTTTGTTATCGCCTGTGATAATTGCAACCCAAATCAGACACAGTAAGGTGTTATCTTTGAAATTTTGTGGGGCTTTGTTTGATTCCAGTTCCTCCAACTTTCTTTCTCCGCGTATTCTCTGCTCTTCGCTCCCTCCTTTGTGTAGAGGACAAGTGAGTGAAACGTGCTCATCAGTAGAGTTCCTCTGACACTGCAGTGCCAGGTGGCATCAGGGATACAGTGGGCCAGGTGAGGTGGCACAGATGGCATCACAGGTGTGACAGTGCCACCACATCAAGCCCAGCCATTCCCCTCATATAAACACAGACAGCATCGCCCTCACCTAACTTCACTGATCTCCAGCCAAGAGATCAGATGTAAAGTTTCTGTGTAACTAATTACCCCCTGCTGGCCTACTAGTTCTGCTTATACTTTCAGTAAACACAATGGGGCAACACAGACAGATAATTCAGCAGAAATTAGAGTGGGATGCAAGAAAACATTCTTAAGTTCAATTTCATGGCTCATAAGGCCCAGCAGAATGTGTTTATACAGTGCTCTGCCATCAGCGTCCACTCTCTGAGCTGCACTTCCTCTCTAAGTGACTTGTGGCAAATGATGGCATATGGGTTCAGGCTGTTTGTTGTCTGAAAGGCAGCTTAAAATTCAGAGGTGTGGAAGAAGTTTGACTTCAAAACTTCTCTGGAACAACAGTTCTGTTATATGGAAAGAAAGATAATAAAGCTTCAAAGAGAATATGTCTAAGTACTCATTAATAAACCGTTTAGTCTCATGAAGAGAGATATGGTTCTAAAATGTTGCATTTGAAGCTATTGTCAAGCACATGTATGTCCGTACATATCAGGTTAAATACTACACTGCTCGGTGGAAGAACATGCAGCAGTATTTTTTTGTGAAAACATATTTTGCCACCACATTATAAAAGCAAATGTCCAGAAGAGGCTGTGACTATGAGCATTGATTAACCTTCTGTTTATTATATCAAACTAACCTACAATACAGCCTTGAAATGAGTGAGAGAACCTTAAGTTTATAATGTTCTGAATTACATTTGCATTGTATTTATTTTCACACCCATTTTTAATAACTATGCTTGTGTAAACCTGGTGAAACTTTGGATTTGGAATAGATTTAAATTTTGGGTTAAGGTCAGAGTAAGGGATAGGTTTAGGGTTAGATTTAATAGAATCCATCCATCTATTACCTGAATCACCTATCCTTAACCAGTGTCATGGGGGGTGCTGTAGTGTATCCCAGTGGTCATTGGGTGAAAAGCAGAGAAACACCCTGAACAGGCCTCCAGATCATCACAATACAGACACACTTACATCTATGGGCAATTTTAGCATCTCCATGCAAGTGTTTGGACTGTGGGAGGAAACCAGAGTACCTGGTGGAAACCCATGCAGACATGGGAGAACATGAAAACTCCAGACAAAGGACCCTTGGCCCAGTTGGGAATCAAACCCAAAACCTTCCCACTGTTAGGCAGTGAGTTTGTGCCGTTGACTGCATTGGCTATCTCTACCCAAGTGGCAAATCTAAAGCTTATTGCTTTATGTGGATTCAGGCTAATGTTAGATTACTAGTTACTACTGCTACTATTACTACTACTACTATGCAGTTCACCTGCTTTCTTATTGAAATTTAGCTGACTAAATGCTAGTTGATGATTTAACACATTCTTATATGCACAATCAACTATAAAAAATAAAGGACTGCACATTAAACTGATGTCTTGTTATACTTCCACAACCATTTTCATATCAGTCAAACCTGAAAATTACATCAAGCTGGAGATGTGTGTGTGGTCTTGCATGTCAGTGTTCCATGTACACCCTTGCTTTTAAGCTCCAACTCAAGAACCTTAAAAACTAGTAAAATCTCTGTAAAGCACAGCCACAGTCTAAGTGCAGTGGAGTGAAAAGTTTTATTTTATTAGAATTGACAGTAAATGTAGATCCATTTAAAATACTCCAAAAAGCAATAAGCCCTAGACATCAGCACTTGAGCATGAACCCCATTGTAAAAGTGGAAATAAGCACAACTGCATAAGTCAGTTACATTGGTACATAGATAAAGTGCTCAAGAACAGCACTTTTGCTCTCACACATCATTCAGAAATACACATGGTTACCCCTGTTGTGCCTCTGCAGGTGAAGTTGACTTGTGGCTCCTACCGATGCTATGAATAATTGATTCCTATGTTAGCTTGAAGAGGCTTTATAAATGTGAATTATTCATTTCAGGATTGAATGGAAGTCTGTTGTGACATGGAATTATCCTGCTGCTATTCTAGTATTTCGTTTCACCTCTAATACGACCTCCAGCGGTGCCTGCTCTCCCTTTTTGAGTTTTAGTCATCGTGCTCATGTTCTCCTTTTCAGGCAGACAGTGGAGGACATTGAACATTGGTAAAAGAGGTGGTTGAGATTTGCAAATGTACATCAAAGCTGAAATAAAACTAAACTTTCCTTCATTCATCTGGAGGTTCTATTCTACCTGAATCGTTCACAGTCACTTGGTGCTGCGTGTTCTTTCAGCCTTCGCTACTGTGAAGTAATCCTTGCCACTCAAAGTAATTATAACTCATTAAAGTGGCAGCATACAGTAGAATGGTGTTAATGGCTTAGCCATCATTTAATTAGTATTTTCCTGTTATTTCCAATTAAGCAGGGATAAATGTAATAACCTCTTTTCATTGGCTGTTGGAAAACGCTCTGAATGAGAATCTCCTGTGTCTCCCTGCTTCAAGCCTGGAGTAGAGGCCCAGAGTTCTAGTGCACAAGGTTATGTTATGCAAACATACAGTCTTGTGCTACACAGCTTTCAAGGCTCCATCAGTCAACCTTGATATCATAGACATTGTTGAAGAATGAAAAAAAACTCAGTCATGTTTCTGATCTATTTTTGTTTTTTTAACTTTTCCATCCCATCTCATTCCACTGATCCATGAACGGCTAGTCACTGCTCCGAACGTTTCCTGTAATGTGTCATTTTTTTAATCTGAGTGGTATTTAATGTCCAAGTAGTTAGATTAATTAGTCAGCTGAATGACCTTCATGCTAAATTGCCAAAGCAGAGGCTTTTCAGCAAATGCGACATAAGTTAATAATGAGCCATACTCATTTCCATGACAACTCCCTTCCGGCTCATCACGCCTGGCACAGGGCGAGGCAAGCCAAGAGCCGGAGCCGTAACTTTGCGGAAGGCCCGCAGCATTGTGTCCTACACTCACTGACTGGGTGACCTACTCACTGCTGCGTTCATGTCTTCACAGACACATTTCCTTTGCATTAGAGGATGCATACATGTGCCTAAACTGTAAAAATACAGAATGTTGAAACTGGAAGGTATTGTAATCGGGCTGTGTCAGAATCTTTGTGAGGTCCGTTCTTCTTTATTATGCATCCATAGCTGTTATGTACCTTTTTCATTTTATTAATTTATTCCTCATCCCTTCTTTCTCTCACAAACTGCTATTGCTTCTCCACAGACTGATTTGACTTTATTAAGCTATTTATTTGGCTATTTATTTTTAGTTAATACAACGCCTACAGGGTCATGAAAAACATATTTCTCGTAATTTTGCATATTTTTCAAATTTAATTGTTTCCGATCTTCAGACAAAGTGTAATATTTCATAATATTATATAAGAAAGAGACAACCTGAGTAAGTACAAAATGCATTATTCATGATCTTTTCATTTATTGAAAGAAAAAACTGCTTTCTAACACCAAATTGGCCCGGTGTTGAAAAAGAATCAGCCACCTTAGAAACAAAATCATCAAATTAACAATTTTATTTTTTGGAAACCTTATTTTAATTGAGGTCAGTCAGACCAAACACAGCCAGGCTTAATAACTACAAGCCCTGTTTAAAATGCAGACTTGCCATAACTGATGGAACCAAGGATTCTACTCTCTACCAGAAAGTCCTGTAGGACAATGTCTGCTCATCAGTCCATTATCTGAATCTTAAGTGCAGTTGAGTACCACAGCAAGACAATAACCCAAAGCTCAAGAGCAAGTCAACCAGAATGGCTCAAAAGACACAAAATTGATGTTTTAGAGGAGTCAAGTCAAAGCTCTTACTTGAGATGCTGTTACTGGATGGGCAGTTTATGCAAGAAATCCATAGAATGTGATTGAATTAAAGGGATTCTGCAAAGAAGAGTGAGCTAACGTTCATCCACAGTGATGAAGGATGGATCCCCAGTTATGAGAAGTATTTGGTTGCAGTTGTTGCTGCTAAAGGTGGCACATGCACATTTACTTTATTGCTTTTCATATAGGTGATGTATGTGTTGCAAACCTTTTCTATTTCAATATATGAAAAAAAAAAGTCTTGACAAAAATTGGTTTGTGTTTCTTCATGTTGTCCTTGTCTTATAATAAGTTTTTGTTTTTTAATGAGGATCTGAAACCATTTAGTGGGGCAAATACAGAAAAGCAGAGGAAGTAAGGAGCATTTATTTACTGTACTGTATATACTAAATAAACTGAATATATATACTATATACTAATATACTATACTATAAACTATATATATATATATACTAAATCAGTCTAATTCTATGTCCTAAATCAATTTGAGATTAGTTTTGATGTTAGTGGGCTTTTTCCACCTTCACAGTGGAAAGCCTGGCCCTCCTACATCTCTAATATATACCCCCCTCCTTCTGTGGTCTCTCTTTCTTTTAACTCAGCTGCTCATTTAGTTTCACCTCCTCCTGTGCACCATTGATCACATCGATCACTGCAGATGATAGCTGAGCATTGTTTGCCATAAGATAATTGTTCCATCATTGGCTTGGTGATGAGTGCTCGACTGTCCTGCCTTTATTTATTTATTACTCCATTGTGCCTGTCACCTGCCATGTGATGAGACTGCCAGATAAATACCTGCACTGAAAGCAGTCACAATGAATGCATGTACAGCCTGGATTATTTTGACCTGTTGAGTCACTTGAGTTTAACCCGTTAGGATGTTGGAGCACTCGTGTGGGATTCTGTAAGTTGCGGAATTCTGTAAGTTGCCACCCGTGAACACGCCACAGCACTGCACACAATGTGAATGGCGCCCGGGGAGCAGTGTGCGGGGACGGTACCTTGTTCAAGGGTACCTCAGTGGTGCCACTGGCAGTCCTGGGATTCGAACCCAAAACCTTCACAGAGGCAACTCCGTAACCACCAGGCCACCAACTGCTCCTGACGATATTCAGGGGAAGAGGGTTGTTTTTTAATGTTACAAATTAAACGTTTTAGTATAAAACTATAAAAAATTGCATGTTGAAAGATGCGTGGCACATCTTTAATCTTTAATGCGTGGCAAATCTTAAATCTTGCAAAATCTTAACAGTTCACAAACACTAGAGAAACTATACTGAAAGTGAGCAAAATATGTATTGTACACTGCAAAACTCATGGATTTCAGGAACCCAATGAAAAGCAAAAGTAAATTTGACTGAAATAGTGTTTGACACCCCTCTTCATTCATTTTGCTATTTCCAAAACATAAGAGGTTTCAAAGAGAAACCAAAGGTTATACTCAGCCTCCACATAGAGAAGCAGAGAAGAAAAAAATGTTCTTTTATTCTGGTATTAGACGTCCAATCAGTGGCAGCAGCCATGTGGTGCAGGCTGTGACTTGCTTGTTAAGCTCCCAATTCAGAGCTGTGACAGTTCCTGTATGATGCTCATTCTAGCCAATGAGGAGAGCTCTTGATTGAGCAGTCAGCGTCAGCTCCTTCTCCAAAACATCAGGTGGCCTGCACGCACACACATGCACACACACACACACACACACACACACACATATACACATACACATACACACACAAATCCCACCGCAAAGCAGATCATACACAACATCGTAGGTCGGATACTAACATATCATTCTGCATTAAGCTACCAATCTACCTGCATCTATCTGGAGCCAGCGGGAGATTATTGCATGTGAGATAAGACTGTCAGATAGATTGGTTTTGCATATTCACTGCTCGTTAAGGTGCCATTTTTACTTAAAGCATTTGAATACATCACAAGCGAGTAGCAGTTGGGATTTTCTATGACAGCACATGGTGGGAGATTCAGAACAATCCTTTTTCTGCTTGCTCCTTCTTTTCTCATCTTTTTATTAAAGAAGAATATATTGGATTGCACCAGTGCTCCCTCTTTTCCTCCCACCTGTGTGCTCATAATAATTTATATCAAAGACATTCACAGTTAGGATTTGAAAAAAAAACCCTCTGATTTTAGTGGGTTAAAAAAAAAAGCTTGCCTTCGTATTAACCATTTAAATTGTACTGTGACTGATCCAGTAAAAACAACACAGGGAAACGCCCTATCTTCACTCTTTGTCAGGCGATGATATTTCTTAGAGCTCTTTCTGTCACGGCCGCGCCGCTCCCGCCACGTCACAGGCGGGATCTCTCCCCGAAATACTGATCTGGGAATCCCTCGTCACGCCCCCCCCCCTCGTCTCCACGTGTTGGTTTGTTCCCCTTAAGTGATCGCACCTGTGTTTCATCTATCCGTGTTAAACTTCCCATTGTAGCTAAATGAAGAGAATAAGCTGATTGGTGTTTTGTCCTTACCCGCCCCTCATGTGTCTAGGTAAAAGGAACAGCTGATTCAGAGTCCGGTGTAC
>JBBPCZ010000148.1:16666056-16676434 GCA_037974445.1 Brycinus macrolepidotus | reverse complement strand
GGAGAACAAGGGGGAAAACTAAAACTCAGGGGACAAAGACCGGGACAGGCGTGACGGGGACGAGGTGACCGTCACACTGTTAGCTGCAGTGTAAACACAAATACGCAAATGACAGTTGCCAAATATCAGTTGATGGATTTAATGTGTGGTAATAGAAGTAAGAAGTAAGAGAGCAAGCACAAATGCTTTTAGTTTCTGCGGGGGGTGTGTCTGTGTTTTGAGGGACAATATTGTTTGACCCCTGGGTGTTGTATTAACCTCCACAGGTAGCTGTTTGTTGAGAGACACAGCAAGATGAAAAGAGATTAATAGAGTGAAACTGATGGGAGGTCCCGGTGGTTGCTGGAAGAAATCCCTTCTAACTGCCAGAGTTAATCAATGTGTGGAGATTCACACACTACACACATGGGAAGATGAAAGAACTGTGAGAGAATGGGTTGGCATTCAAATACAAACAGAAAAGGCACAAAAGAAAGTTTAGATAAACGTAAGCAAACAAAAAGAAATAGCATAGCATGAGTGTGGTTAAGCAAGTACACCACTGCTGGAGGCCTAAAGAGTAAAAGACAGGAACATTTGTATTGTTTCCCACACTTGCTCCTCTCCTCTAAATTGAATGACTCCAAGCTAAGAAGCCTGACACATGCACTTCAGTGAACTTCTCACTCTCCTTCTTACTCCAACTTATGTATAAAATATCGCTGAGCACTACTGTGGCGGCCGCAGATGGAGTGTCATTTTACAAGTGCCTTTAGGCCAGACTCACACTTACACTCCACATTCCATTATAGAAAATGCCATGCTGAACACACTCTGTTCACTAAAATTTGTTGAGTTTACAGCAGTTCACTCCATTATGAAGAAACAAATGATGGTTAACTGTAAGATCTAGAAATAAAAATGAAAGGGTTCTGTAAGTATTCTATAGAAAGTCAAAATTCGAAAACTCCATTTTTACAATTAAATTCAAAGACTGAAAGAAACAAATAAAAAAACAAACCAACAAAGAAAAATGAATAAAAGTTATGTAAGAGAGATCCTTGTTAAATGGATTATAAAGTGAAAGTCAGGGCATAGATTCACATAACAAGCTTTTTTGCTCAATTCCAATTTTTTTTGCTTAGATCCAGATCATGTATTTACCCAGATTTCATTGACACTTTTCACTAAATTGCGCCCTCAGTGTGACCACATCTGATTTTGCTTCACTGTGTAAAAAGCACATCAACACATAAATTGTTCCCATTTTACTTCTGTTTATTTTTCCTCATTATCCTTCAAAGCAACAAGCTTGGCTTGGATGTATTTATGGGCCCAGAGCATAAGAAGGCACTTGGTATAGGGGTAACTCCAGCCTCCATCCTCAATCATCCTCTCCTTTTTTATCTTGTTATTTGCTAGTCAGCACTCAGCAGACACATCTCCATTTATGTAACTATGTGGAAAACACATTTTATTTACGCTTCAGCTGAATGTGGTGAGGATCCAGAATGTGCCTTGAGTAAACTGATCAGAATCCAATCACTAAATGTCCTGGGTCCAGACATGTCAGCACAAACATTGATTATAAGTTATGATCAGCTCTCAGCTGTTCATGATTAGAGGAGAGGTAAAAAAAAAAAAAAAAAGGACACATGCTTTACTGCTTCTGCAGCATCTAATTAAACCCGCTGGTGCTACTTCTCAGTCATGAAATGATGATGTAATATACACATGCACAGTAGAAAACCACACATGAATTCCAAACTGATTATTCTAACTATGCTGCATGGATACCTATCTGATATTGGAAAACATATAAAAGATGTGAGAAGATCAGATCTGTGTCACACTGAGACAAAATAATAATAATAACAATAATAATAATAACAAATGGATGCACATAGCCTGGTAATGTAACTTTCAGCTATATTTAAATGTCCCAATCTGTTGTTCATGGTGAGAGATCTTGCTGGATAAGTATTAAGAAACAGAGGCTCTGTTCACACCTGTCAAGAACATGTTATGTAATGAGTACAGCTGTGAAAGGGGTCAAATGCATCTGAGACACATTGTGATCTGATCACTCAAAAGACCTTTACTGCTGGTCAGGGATGCATATGACCTCATCTGCAGTGTGAACACTAAAGCACCCTGATGTGTCCTTGACACCTTAGCAAGTGCATCATGATGGTTGGGACAAAAGCAGCTGCTCTGAATAGCCTCCTTCTTCACCTCCTCTCCCGTTCCTTTATAACTGGCATTAGCAATCCACGCACCATAAATAAGAGGGCGTACATATACACGAGCAAGGACTAACGAGACCTTTTTGTTCGGCAACAAACTCGGCAAGATACTGATGTAGTAAATGTGCACTGTACCACATGGAAATGGCAAAAGCTGCTATGCAGCTTGCAGTCTGTATGAGCTCAGTTCACTTGAGATGGATGTTAATACTCAATGTGAACAGGACCAGAATGCTTTGTCCTACAGAGGACACAGAACTATAAATGCTTTTCTTCTCCTTAAATTCCCAGCATTATTACACTTCAAGGATTATTATTTGGTAACTACAAGGATAAAATGCGATATGATTGAATTATTCATAAGTTACAGGACTGTGAAATGGAAAAAGAGCAAAAAATATCATTGGACTTAGTGACTTGTGTAAGCAGAGCTGAAAGTTATAGACAAGGCCAGACATTTCTCCAGATGCACTCTCTCTCTCTCTCTCTCTCTCTCTCACTCACACACACACACACACACACACACAGACACACACAGACACACACAGTTAGGCAGAAGAGTGTGGGACTGTTTTTGACATCTGAGGTGCCAGTTAAAATGAAAACTGACCTTAAGTGTCGTGGTCTTAGACTCAATGTGACAGTGTAAGCTGTAAAATGAATTAAGCTGAAAATAAAAAATTACTTCCCTAAGGGTAGCTGGAAATGCAGTTCACACTGGTATGTATTCAGCTTTACATTTTCACGCATCTTGTTTCTTTGATGCAAAACGTGGTACCATTGGTGGCCCTGACCTATTTGCCACCCTAGGCAAAGTTGGATTACTTTATTTATTTATTTTACAAATTTCACAACAGGAAGTATAGTTACTGTATATGGTATAGAAGAGATATTTTCTAGTATAGTGTTTGTCTATAGCCTAATGTCTGTATTCATCATATTTATTGTCTTTTGCACTATTGACTGCTGCTCTTCAGAGTTAATGTAGCACAGCATCCTGGAGAAACTATATTTTGCTCTTCACTCAACACATCAGTGGTGAGAAGGAATGGCAATGAATTTGACTTTGACATTGAATGCCAAGGCTAAAAAAAATCCAGCATTTAATAATTACCACGTCTCAAAAACAGTAACTTGACAGAAGAATGAAAACTCAGAATCAGAATCAGAAAACTTTATTGATCCCAGAGGAAATTGCTTATGCAATGACTGCACAGACCCACAGAGACACAGAGACAAGACCAAGATAAAATATAATATGAAGTCAAAATGCAACTCTCCAGAAAATACCCTGACAATAGTACTAAAGACACTATGCTATATACACAAAATGCTGTTGTCAGTCAGAGAGGAAGATATAAATACTATGGATACAATAAAGTTACTGCTGAAGTAGTTTACTAATTACACAAATAGTGGTTTGGAGTTTAACTTTATACCAATTCTGTTATTCATCAAAATAAGTAAGTAGTCATATTGTACATAAAAAGACTATTGCAAATGATTAGACTGGCGCACATCATGAAGAGAAATTGCATGTAATGATAAAGTGAATATTTATTGTGTGCTAAATCATTAAGTTAATGTAAGAAGATTTTATTTCAAGATATTTTGGACCATTTCTGTTGGTAGGTTCTATAAGGAAAATTACAAGCAACTATATTTTTACCTGGTGAGCTTATCTTGTTATTAGTAGCCAAGTAGTGAGTAAAGCCAAATGCACCATGTACCTGTGTTTAGACACCTCTGTCCCTGTGCTCCTACCTTTTTCTTTGACTTGAGTTGATATGAGAGCAGGGGAGAAGGCAGTGTTTGACTGCCTGTAGCCAATGTTATGTTTTTCACAACTTTGATGATGACCTACACTTGCACTTGCACTGTGTAAGAAGGTTCTGCTGGGGAGTGGGGCAGGCAGTCAGCACTGGAGAGATGCATTTGATGAGCATGCAAATTCACCATGCAAATAGAGGTTAAGTACAACGCCGCCCCGCAATATATGGCACTACTGATAGCTGCCTATGTCGCCATTTACTGTAATGGCTCTGTTTAGTGTTGGGGACAAGGAAACTGCTGGAAAATACAATTTGGTCTTTAGCTAAATGCAAAGGCAGAGCCAACAGGAAGGATACTTTCCTGGGTTCGGCCTAAGAGGGGCCCACAGATGTGACCAAAAGTAAAGAAATAAAATGACAGTTACTCACTTTAAAAGTGAATTTTAAAATTCTTTAAAAGTCGTCTGAAGACCCATCTCTTCGAGAAGCATTTATATAAGACAGCACTTGTTGAATGTCTTGTACTGCACTAATGCTATGTCTAATTACTACATTGTACATCTTTCCAGATATTAGCACTCTTGGTAGACTCTTGTTTCTGACAGTGTCTTAGCTCAAGGGGATTTTGGACTTGTTATAAAAATATGAACTGACAGCAAAGCACTTTTGAAAGTCGTTCCAGTGTTAACAGCATCTGCTAAATATCATAAATGCAAATGATAGTAATAAAATACTTAAAATTAAATCTGCAAGAATTAACAGTAATTCTGGTAAGTGAATGACAGGATAAACAACAGAATTTGATGAGCAAATTTGAGGTCCATTACAGAACACGTGGCTGCTCAACAAAGAAAACAGGCTGACATCTCATAACAGTCACATGAAAGGACAAGAAATGGTAAGCCCAAGTCACCAGTGGTGAAGAGAAAAGAGAAGAAAAAAAACAAAAAATGAACTCACTTTAACTACACTTTCACTCGCACATGTTTTTTTTTTTTTAATGTGTAACATCAGCTACAGTGTCCTAAAGGAAAGTGTCCATCAAAACAAACAAAGTCAAATAAAGTTCAACAAACAAGAAAATGACTGTGAAAAAAGGATGACGACAGCATAGAGCAAATCAAAACGATCTGACAGTTTTCTTTCCCAAACTATTGTTAAAAGCACAAACTGAAGCTCTTTCGTCCCAAAAGTTATCTCACAGCAAAGCCGTTTGAATACATAAACACAATTTGCCCTTTCACACATGCAGCAGAATATTGTCTATGCTGGACGTGTTCTCACCTACCAGAAATCTGTGTGGTTTAGGTGTGGGATGGCACCTGGCTAGAGCGTGCAGGTGGCAGGACATGACACGGTCACATGGTTGGTTCATATTTGGTTATAAACAACCAGGTCTCTTGCAGTTCCTTGAATTTCATTGATTTTAGTGTTACTGAAATGACACATTTGAAATGAATCTCAACACATATACAGTGTTGACGAGTTTATGTAAATGGGCCTTCTTCTTTATCCTTAGACTTTTGTGCACATGGATCTTCTTGTGGACGCGCAGTAAAAATCTAATGTGAACTGAATGAACTGTACTGACACTAACAGCTGTTTGTGAAACCCATGATTCATTCCACAGAAATTAGATGCTGAAAAGGCCATAAATAGTCTGCTGTGTTTTCAGCATTTGAGTTATTCAAATCCGAGTTAAACAACGCGGAAATGAATACAGCAGCATAATGCGTCCATGTGTTTCTCGCTCTCATTTAAAGTTAACTAAAGATTATCTTTTTTTAAATGTTATCATTTTAGCAAATCTCTCTTGAAGAGCTTGTCCTAAAAGAGCACTTAACCTTTCTTTGTTATTTAGGTTCTATAGGTGTGCAGAAGAGCTGATGTTCTATTATTCATACGAGTGCCTCACACATGAACGAACACAGATTTATGTTTGCAGTCGGCCAGTGGTTTTCTCACAGGACTCCCAGCTAAACTCAACAACAACAACAGGCACAGTAAGAACATCAGAGAAAATGAAAACAATATCATTTTTTTTTTATATGTTTGAATTAAAACTGGATTTATTAAATAAAAATAAACTGCTGTGATTTTCACTAAAACTGATGTTGCATGAAATATTCTACATATGTGCATGTCCTGTGATTGCTATCCCAATCCTCAATCTCAAGTCACCACAAAAAGCATGATTTTTCCTAATGTTGTAGTTTTCCCATAGTTCATAAAACCCAACAAACTCAACCAATACTCAGCAAATGATCGACAGCAGACATGACATCTGTTTATTTAAGCGACCACCTGTGCATTACACTCTAGTCTGACATGCAGAATAACACATTTGTATTTGTATCTGCACTGGAAAAGGCTTGAAGAGAATTTGAAAAACCAGATGAATTAAATTGGACAAATATGTCCAGTGTCCTGGCTTATTGGACACTGTGGCATAGACAGTGAAAATAAATAAATAACTGAAAGTCCCTTTTGTTTGCACTGATCATGATTGTTTCTAGTGTTTTTAGTGTTGTGACAAGTGATCCTTCTTGCATTGTTAATGCACCCCCAAATCTAATATCCCAGAAAGGACTACATCCAGTATAGAAGGATGGCACGAGTGGGTCAGATGCAGTTGCCAAAACGCCACCTTTAACCCCCCACTGACCCACCTCTATTACAAAAACTGGACCTTTACCAAAAAATGAAAAGTCAATGCAGCTTGAAATGTTACAGAAAACTGAGTGCACAGACACAGTTCAGTTTGAAGTTCTCCTAACTCATATTTTAATTCCTGCAGCTCAGTTTATTCCTGCATTTCAATACAGAGCATTTCTTCACTAACTGACAAAGTTTCACGGTTATAATTTTTCTTTTAACTTCCTATTTGTTCAATGAATTTTAAACAACCACAAACCATTTTCAACTAAATCTGAAATAAGCAAATAAGAATATTTAGTAGTGTTCCTAGTACTGAGGCAGATTTTGTTATTCAAATGCATATTTTATTCCCACATTGTTTCTGGTTGTAGTCAGAACTGCCATTTCTCTACCAGAAGTGGGCCAGATCTGCATAACTACATATGGGTAAACTAAGCATTTTTAATATGGGCCACTTTTGCTCACATGCAGTTTGCCAGCGTAGACCGTGGGCCAGCATTTCTTTGCCTCAAGTGGCCTACATCCACATGTTGCATATACATTTTATTTGTCTTGGCAATCTCTGCTGAAATTCCTCCTTTCAAAGTCTTTATTTAATTGTACAGTGGGGAAATTTGTGAAATGACATGCTGGTCCAGATATGAAATCTATGCTGAACATCGAGCTAAAAATGTCACCTGTCTGCTTCATTTTCAAGGTGTCTGAATATAATTTCTACAACTAAATTCCTGATCCTGAGTCGGTTCTCTTACTTCCATTATATTGTATTAGATATATTCAGTGATGTATCTATCTAGCTAAACTATATGACCAAAAATATTGGGACACACCTGTTACTTCCAGTGAAGGACAAACTTAATGCTTCAGCATACCAAGACATTTTGAACAACGCCATTCTTCCAACTTTGTGGACACAGTTTGAAGGAAGACCCTTTTCTGGTCCAGCATGACTGTGCCCCAGTGCACAAAGCAAGGTCCCTAGAGACATGGTTGGATGAGTTCGGTGTGGAAGAACTTGACTGGAGACCATACAGAGCCCTGACCTCAACCCCATCCAACACCTTTGGGATGAACTGGAACAGATTGCGAGCCAGGCCTTCTCATCCAACATCAGTGCCTGACCTCATAAATGCTCTACAGAATGAATGGGTACAAATTCTCACAGAAACTCCAAAATCTTGTGGAAAGCCTTCCAAGAAGAGAGGAAACTGTTATAGCTGCAAAGGAGGGACCAACTCCATATTAAAGTCTATGTATTTGAATGACATGTCATTAAAGTCCCTGCTGGGACCATTACGGTCAGGAGTCCCAAAACCTTTGTCCATATAGTGTATGTATCCAAGCATCCATCTACCTATCTATCTATCTATCTATCTATCTATCTATCTATCTATCTGCCTGTCTGTCTGTCTGTCTGTCTGTCTATCTATCTATCTATCTATCTATCTATCTATCTTTAGGTCATCTTTAAGGACCCACGGGGCTTCAGTTATCTTAAGAGTCAGACTGTTTGCCTGGGTCACTGTTTACTCATTGACCTTTGGTGTAATTAGCTATTTGAGAGGCTATCAAATGAGGCCTGACATTGCTTCTTTCAGTGCCAGGTTGGGCAGATGACATCTAAATATTAATAACTGTGCACTAAGACTATGCAAACGGTCCATTAGCATCTCCCTCAGTGGCCTCAGCCAGCACTCAGCCATATCATAACCTGTCATCCTGTCTATGACTGAGTTCTGCTCATCATTAGGAATCCATGGTGGGTTATGTGTTTGATATGAGTGTTCATATTCATTTCTTGAGTAGCACAGATCATTCTTGACTCACTTACCAACTAACTGCAAAGAGAATGAGAAAAAAATCATTACATATGAAATAGTTAGACTGATGGCATCTGAAGCACATCAATAGTCTCCAATTACCATAAGGGGCTATTATCAATGGAATGATGGTGAGAATGGATCTGTTTACCATAGTGTACAAAGGGAAGCTTGACTCTTTGCTCACAGTGGAGGCATCCCTTAAAATATGAACGAGTGGGAGGCAGAGAGAAATCCATCACACACAGAGTGGATGAGAGTAATGAGTGTGTACATCTGCTAGAATGCCACTAGTTTGTCAAGAGGGTCTAATTACGCTGTGAGACCAAAAGTATTCTACTCTCAGGAGAGAAGAGAATAATCTATAAAAATGCTTCTGTGCCGAAAACAGTGCCTCGGTTTTCTTGGAATAACAAACCGGGAGGTTTCCTATGGTGTTTTAATATTTTATAGGCAATCAAAATCTTATTTTGCATCAATCCGCACAAATAAAACTGAATGTTGCTTTGACCTGCTAAAGCAATTACCACATTACAGATATATGCAGCAGATTGGCCCCTTTAAGCAGTGAGAGGAATGTCTTGTTCTGCCAGTTATTGCGTGTTGAGAAGTGCTTATTAAAATGAAAATCATAATAATAAAATTGGTTTCAGATGAGTGCTATTTTGTTTCTAATTATCTGAAGAGCACTCAGAGGATTAGTGATAATAACCAGAAGCACTTCACTTTCTGTATGGGGAGATTTTAGGCACCTACACACTCGCAAATAGACAAACGCACAAAAGCAAACACACAAACAAACGGATGAACACACCCAAACCCGCCCACACACACACACACACACACACACACACACACACACACACACACACACACACACACACACAGTATCCACTTGCAACAACAGCACACCAAACTACTATCTGTTTACCCTCCTGTTTTTCTCTCCTTTGCGACTGGCCAGTATTCTTTAAGGAAATCCATCTTTTCACAGTTTATTCTTCATCTTTAACTACAACAAAACTGCTATAGAAGGCTTGATAGTACATCAAGCTGAGATGTTTAAACCCATCTTATTGAGTCTTTTTAACCTTTTCATCTGAACATTTAAATTAATATGTTTTGTCTTCTTTTCGAGTTAACTTTAAATGATTATAATGCGCTCTTTTGAGTTACATAAACTGGAAACAGGAAATCTTTGTGAACCTGACTGGCTGCTGAGTAAAAAGCTTGGCTTGAGATTGAGCAAAATCCTATGGGTTCCACAGAAGAACAATTTTTGGTTCCCTAAACAAGCCTTCAACAGAGGGTTTTTTAACCCTTACATATCTGACAGCTTTTGACATTGAAAAGTAGGGAAACATCCCTGAAATTTAAGGAGGGCAAAATTGACTACCTTAAAAAAATAATAATAAAAATACACATCATCATCATCATCATCATCATCATCATTATTATTATTTATTTTTTTTATTATATTACTCAAAAATGTATTTTCATATGTAGGTTCTGTTCTGGCTTAGTTGTGACCTGCATGTGTGCACTTCATTCTGGACCCACGTTTTGGAGCCCTTTACCTAAACTCTAAGCTGGCCAACGCAGGCTGCATCCAGTATATCATCACCAACGCAAGCTGCATCCAGTATATCATATCATTAGCTGCATCGTAAGTCAATGTCGCCGCCATATTGTGAGAGGCTGTGCTGTAGAGTCTGTGGATAAAGATGCCTCACACATGTTCTGCTTGGGGCCGTACAAATCGCTGTATGCTCCAAACCAGATCCCGGGGGATTACATTTCATAGGTAAGGCTGAACAATTGTTTTAATTATATTTGGCCATTATAAAATCCCGTTTTATAAATCTTAACCTTAGCTAAGCCAGGCTAAGCTAGCAAAGCTATG
>JBBPCZ010000148.1:16623922-16635218 GCA_037974445.1 Brycinus macrolepidotus | reverse complement strand
TGTGTGTGTGTGTGTGTGTGTGTGTCTGTCTGTCTGTCTGTCTGTCTGTCTGTCTGTCTGTCTGTCTGTCTGTCTGTGTTCTCCAGTGTGCACACGGCGGGTGCCTGATGGAACTGTGTATTCAGCTCAGCATCACCATGCTGGGAAAACAACTCATTCAGAACAACCTGTTCGAGATCGGCATACCGTAAGCACACACACACACACACACACACACACACACACACTGTCATGCACACAAAGACACACACATACATACACACACACATACACACTCTCAAAACATACACACTCACGTACATGCACACACATATACATACACGGCCAGATACACATGCATACACACACACACAGGCACAGACACACATATACATACACACACATATACACACTCTCAAAACTCACGTACATACACACACATACAAGCTTACACATACACACACACACACAGTGTAAAACAGGTGTGATAGTTAGGCTGTTGTTGTTTGTGTGTTTGTTTGTTGTTTACAGAAAACTGAAGAAGCTCATTCGCTACATTAAGTCAAAGCGCAGTGCATTTCAGGAGGAGGAGCGTCAGAAGAAGCTCCAGCGCTATGAGACCGACTTCTTCTTGGAACCTTTCGCCGGACTCACCCCCGAATACATGGAGATGAGTGAGTGTGTGTTTATCTCACAGTGAATGTTTCTGTCAGTCAGAAACAGGGATATTATTTCACCTGAACATCAATTTCTGTGTGTGTGTGTGTGTGTGTGTGTGTGTGTGTGTGTGTGTCTGTGTGTGTGTGTGTGTCTGTGTGTGTGTATGTGTGTGTGAGAGAGAGAGACAAAGAGAGAAAGAAAGATAGAGAGAAGAGAGAATAAGAGGCAACTTGACAGAGAGAGAGAGGGAAAGAGACAGAGAGATAAAGGGAGAGACAGAGATTAAGAGAGAGAGAGAGAGAGAGAGAGAGAGAGAAAGAGAGACAGAGGAAGACAGAGGGGAGAGAGAGAGAGAGAGAAAGAGACGGAGATAGAGACAAAGAGATAGAGTGAGTGTGTGAGATAAAGAGAAAAAGAGAGAGAGAGAGAAAGAGAGAGAGAGGTAGAGAGAGAGAGAGACAGAGAGACAGAGAGAGAAAGAGAGAGAGGTAGAGATAGAAAGAGTGATAGAGATAAAGAGAGAGACACAGAGAGTTAGAGAGAGAGAGACAGAGAGAGAGAAAGAGGTAGAGAGAGGTAGAGATAGAAAGAGTGATAGAGATAAAGAGAGAGACAGAGAGAGAGAGAGAGATGGTCCTAAACCTTGCGAGTCTAAAAGAGCTGAGGTGCAGGAAATGCCTTATCGATCACTTCCACACCTCCGTGCGAGTCACAAAGTGACGGAGCCTTTAAACTTTCCAGCGGAGGCGGGGTGTGTGTGTGCGCGCGCGTGTATGTGTGTGTGCTTGTGCGCGCGCGCGTGTATCCGTGTGTGTCTTTTTTTCTTTCTTCGCCATTCCAGCCGTGTGATTCATGCGGAGAGAGACTGAAACGCGGATTACGATCGGTAGCGATGCGCTCGCTTCACTGGGAATAAACCGCACACACACACACACACACACACACACGCACGCACACACACGCGGAGGCGCGAGGCAGTGCAAGAAGGGCTGTGGGCTCGTGCTGCACTCCTCTTTTCAGAGCCGCCTCCAGATCCTCTGCTCTCGTGCGCGCGGCCGGACGCACGCGCGGACCCTTCATCACCACTCTCTCTGATCTCCTTTCATCTTTTGTTAGTTTGTTTATTTTATCCTTCCTCGTGAGAGCCCTCCTGCGGAATTTCTCGCGAACCCCGCGGTGCGCGCGAGATGGTTCAGTCCAGCTGCACGAGCCCGCTCTCGTCGCGCGGGGGTCTCTCTCAGCGCCGCCGCGCACTCACGCGTCCTTCTTAAAGAGCGGAGAGCGGTGGGCTGCCTAGAATAAAAATAAAAAAGAAGAAACAAAAAGAAGGGACACACACACACACACACACACACACACACGACCCCCTGCAATGAGCATCGCTGTGGATTCGGACGGATCTGGACCGGCGAGGAGCGCGAGGGGATGCGCGTGCGGCGGGCTGAGGAGACCGGGGGGCGCCGCGCGGATGAGGCAGCGGTGGAGCTGCAGCTGGAGATGGAGCACGAACACGAGCACGAGCTGGAGCTGGAACTGGAGATGGAGTCCCCTCCTGCTCTTCTTCACGGGGCTGCTGGCCACCTCGGCTCGCGGTAAGTCCCCCCCCCCTTGCCCGTGCGGCCGGGTGTTTGGGCCATTTGGTGGAGGGTCTGTGCTGCTTTACAGTCTGAGTGAAGGACTTTTAGTTTTATTATTATTATGTATTATTCTGGCAATGGCTGGTGGGCTTGGTGCGCACGAGCTCCAGAGGTCTGAACACCTCGCGCCACGGATGGATCCGTCATTCCCCTTTCTGGAAATTACGCACGAGAGCTTAGCTGTTTGGTCCAAACTCAGACACGCAGTCCACCTCTCAGAGATGGTGTGTGTGTGTGTGAGAGAGAGAGAGATAGGGGGGGGGGGGAGTCTGTATGTGTGTGTGTGTGTGTGAAAGAGAGAGAGAGAATATGTATGTGTGTGTGTGTGTGCCTCGTTCCTATTTGTTTAGTAGTTCAGAAGGAGGGTGTATATGGAGGTAGCATTAGGTTTTCCATACACATTTCTGTTTGTTGAATCCCCTCTTGTGAACATCCTTCACCACGAGCCCGTTTAGCAAAATCGTCCGAGTCATCGCAAGCCGATATGAGACGTCATTAGCGGTGGGCTGCAGCCCCCAGTCAGAAGGCCATTTAAAACTTTTAAACCGTGCCGTTACCAACAGAGGCAGTTAAAAGCCCACCCTCATTAAAACACATCTGTTTTAACATCAGAGGCTGGGAGTGAGGGGCAGAGGCTGCTTCACTGTGAGGGGCTGCGGTCACTGTCCTGGACTCAAGAGTCGAGATTCAGCCGGTCAGTCGTGTTTGGAGTTATTTTCTCTCCCTGATCGCTCCAAACGCCTGCTTATTTTTTGTATCGAGGCGTGATAACGGGCTCGTTTACTGCTTTCCTGCTCTTTTTTTTCTTCTCGGCTCCTTAAATCGTCCCCAAGCAGTTGCCCTCTTTTCCCATTGAGCGGCACCAAAGCTTCGCAGTAGCTCAACAGAAACAGAAATAAATCCCACATCGATTGGCTTCAAGGTACCAAAAAACAGCCTTGTAGCTCGTGCGCTGCGCTAGAAAGCTCGAGATGTGGTGCATGTGGACGTCTAACGTCACTTAAGAAGCAATAGAAGCTGTCTCGTGATTTAGAGCCGCCACCAGGCTTGGGTTCTGTTCGGTTCTCATTATGTTTCATGTTTCTGACGATTTGGTGGCCAAAAATAAAGACAGACTGGAGCTCTGACCCATTTCATTCTGTTGTGGCATTGAATGGAAGTGCTTTTATGACGGCCAGTGTTTTTGAGGCTCTCACCTCTCCATATGAGCCACACATGTGGTGAGGAGGGCGTTTGGTTGGATCAGGAGGTTCATGCGTTGGATCGTGCAGATTCTGACCGATTATAAATGGCTTAAGAATTGGGAGAAGTGGCAAAGTCTAGCCGTTCTCTACATGATGCAATGTAGTGTAAGGCTCCGTTGAGCAAGCCAGCCTTTAGGCAGGGAGACAAATCTCTTAATCATGTTCAAGAGTGCTGTGGATTCACTTCTCTTCTTTTATGTCTTGTTTCTGACAGTGCAAAAAAGCCAGCATCTCTCCAAGCTGTGTTTGAGCACACAAGGTGGCTCTGGACATGGATTTTAACTGATGTAGCAGGATTCAGAAAGGCAGAATTTTGCAAAGACTTTCGTGAAGTTTGCTAGTTTGTTTTTTCTGTCATGAATTTTCCATGCTTCATACAGCATATGATATCAACCCTGCAGCAACAGGGGTTAAAAAAGCTTCAGTGTATGTATTGTCCATTACAACATTCATAAAATGAAAGGTCCCTAAATGGCTCCTCTGTAGTTCTTGGTGCTGTTTTGTGGAAAAAAAAAAAAAAAAAAAAAAAATATATATATATATATATATATATATAGGCCCCAGAGAAAATTACATTATGTAAAGGTACTTAAAACTTTTTATAAGATTCCTTACACTTGCATCCCATGAAAGGTTTTTTATTTATTTTATTTATTTATTTATTTATTTTTTATGGGAACCAAAAGTGTTTTTTCTATAGCATTGCTCCAAAAAACACTTTATTTCAAAAAGTGGAGTGCTGGAAAAATATGCAAGAGCACTGATTTGCAGCCCCTTTTAAGGTTTCTTGGCATTCAGCACTAAGGACAGCTCCCCTACTCCAGACGATTTGATCAACTCTTTCACAAAGCAGAAAATAGGCTAGCATAGCTTTTGTGTTCAGGACTGGCCTTTTTTATAGAGGCACAAAGTGAAAACTGTAGAAATTGTGAACATTTTAGATGAATGTGCAGGTTTTTTCCTGCCATTCCTGCCACAATGCCTGGCTATAGTCCATTTAGGACCACGGACAGCTCCCGCCAGAATGGTTTTCACAGCTGAAAGTCTGTGCCGAAGCTAACTGTCTTAAAAGGAATTCAGACTGTGCTGTGCACATTGTTGCTGTCAGCAAAGCACTTCACACTCTTTAACCTGCTCTCTCTCCATCCTCAGTGTACTCACATGGTTTTCTTTATGAAGAAAATTAACACCTGCTCCTCTGTTTGTTCACAGCAGAGACGTATGGAATACTAAACAGGAATATCTGCTGCGGGACTCGGCTTTGAGATCAAGCTTTGCAAATCTCAACAGTGTGGGAAGCAACGTCTATACTATTGTACTGAAAGCCTATGAGTGTTAATTAAAATCAGAGTTAATTAATATAGAACCATTTTAATGTAAGACGAGAGAGAGCAGATTTTTGTGTGATAACCATAGTTTAATGGTGAATGGGATACAATAGAGGCCTCTTCTAATAAGACAACATGACAGAGGGTGTTGAACAGTGTTGCCTAGGCCCAAAAATGCTTTGTTGATTACAGGAAAATGCTGTGGGGTGGTCAAGGCTTTTAAATCGCTGATGAAAGAGACACACAAAGAGATTCCGCGATCCTATTGATCATTCTTCATAACAGCATCATGGGCTCACATTCTCTTTTTAGTTTATGTTTCATCCTGTCATTTCTCGTTGCAGGTCAACTGCATAATGACAGAATGAGCAGAAGGTCTTAATCACACCTAAACTCGCCAGCGTGCTGACATTTCCTAAGAGGATATGCGAAAATGGAACAAAGTCGTTCTTTCCCATTCTCATGAGGCTTTTTGTCTGTGTAATCACTTTCCTTTCATAAAAAAAGCATGAAAGGTATGTATCACAGTCAGGCTAACATGTCCCTGACATTTCCATCGAGATCAGGACCAAAAGAACATGCGTTAATGCCATTTCAACTATGGTGTCAATATAGCTTGCTGGAATATTTATGGAGAATTCAATTTGTGAGACTAGTGCTCCTTTAAATGTCTTCTTGAGGAAGACCGTCATAATATGTGAAATGTTTCAAGTGAATTCTTTTAGTATAGGTGAAGAGAGTTTATAATGCTAGCTTGGATTATGCTTTACTTACTACTAGCAGTTCTTGGCTTGGATGGATGGTTCTAGGAAAAGTCTTTAATAGGTATAGAATCATGACGTTATATTGAGGTTTAAACACATTTCAGTTACCACATTTCTCACTTAATTCACAGTCGGTGGTGATCTATAAATACAAAAACTGTGGAAAATTCATTTCACCTTAAAAGCTTCGTCTTTAGGCGTATTGCATTGCATTGTATGCTGCAATTTTAAAACGCTATTTGGTTCACACATTTGTGTCAAAGGACCAAGATGACTTATGCTGTGCAGTCCATTAGTAATTACACACAGTTCCAGAATTTATGCTGCTTTGACTTTGGATTTCGAATGAAGCGATGACTGTGCACCCAATGACAACTTAAATTCAGCTGCAATTGCATCAGTATTAGGTGAACTATATTGAAATCACATCCCCTTTTGTGCGTGATCTACTCCATTTCATTCATTGTCAGGGTGCAGCTGAAGCACCATCCAACCACACCAGTCGGAGTGGTTAAGATGTTTGCTACGCACTTTAAAATTCACCCTGCAGCTGAAATTCACTCACATTCATAAATCCCATATTATCCACAACCAAATGTTCCTTGTTTTGTTCTTTTTTGAGAGATTATCTTTTTTTTTTTTAAATAATGTTTAATATTAAGGCTGATTGTTGGGTGTTCTTCTATCAAGTGTACAGCATTTTGTCTGTGCTCATTTACGATAAAGTTATAAATAATGTTTCAGCTTGGACTATGTTTTGGATGAGGCGCAGTAGAGGGTAGCCAGTTGGAACTGAGGTAATTTACTTATCTTGATCCTAAACGTACATTAAGAAAAACAGCATGTTTAAATGTATTGGATATAGGGAGGACGGAAATGGTCATGTAAAAAATGAAATATGGCTATTTTTGGTACCTAAAAAACATAAACATCATAAACGGACTTCAAAAAAAGGGCCATTTAATAAAGACGAATGAGCCAGTTCTATCATGTTTCAGGTGGTTTGCTTTGGATCATGAGCAGTTTCTTCATAATTCTCCACACTTTCATCACTCTAGGTTTATCTTTGCCTCATTTGTCCCAAGACATTGTCCTTCTCCAGGCTTTTGGTAGGTTTTTTCAACTTTGCCAGTTTCAGTATGTTGAAAAATATCTGGCATGCTTTGTAGTCTTCACTCCTCTGCTGCTATTGTGTCTTCCTCGGACCAATATGCTGTTTTCTATTAGTAACCCTGTTTGTTCAACATTGCGTGGTTTTGTTGTCCTAGGTTACTGGCATCGACTCTTCTGTGGTCCTCATACCAAGACCCTGCAGCAGCTCCAGATGTAAATGCCCCATCTAGAATCAACTTGAGAGCTTAAGGACTCGTGTGCATGAACCAACAATTTGGCTAAGAAATGAACCAGCAGTCAATTGTCCAATTACTTCTGGCATATTAAATTGAGAGGGCCATTCTGGCCTTATTTTTCTTTAGCAAATAAGGCCAGAAAATGTGTTTTATACATCGAAAAATTGTTAGGCCGGTTTCTGTCATGTAGAAAGACAGAAGAGACTGGGAGTCTGGGAGAGACTGACAGCTGAGATTCCTTACTGCCTGCCACTCTCCAGTCTTCCTAAATGCACTGATTGAGTGCTTTCTTATCTTTGATCTCCTGTGATTAGATTACACATTTAATCCATTTATGGCTCCTCCACCTGAGCTGATTTGTTTTTTTGTTTTTTCTGTTAGTCTCTCAGTGCTGGAATTCTCTGCCCTTGCTAAGTGGTGCCATCGCTAACTGCATATGTTTGGATGTGCACAGGTGTCCTCGAGTACATAACAGACATAACAGTTGCCTCTCTAACAAGTGTTAGTGTTTGATCATTTGAATTTTTTTTTTTTTTCACGTTCCTAATCAGATGTTCCAGGCAGGTGGTGCAGGAAGGTAAAAAGTGACAGAGGGGGAGACGGAGGCTTAAAAGAGAGGGGAGGTGATAGAGATAGCGCCTGTAGAGGAATCAGCAGGAGGAGGACAGTCATCAGGTTTTAATGTGCTGGCTGTGGCAGGTTGTTAGGTGCTCTAATCCATGTCAGTGCTGAGCAGCTGTCACAGCACCTGATAGCCTGCACCCACTTAACAGAAATGCTTTATACTGTAGCTCCACCTCAGGAGAACACGGGCGATAGGCAGCGATCAGTATTTGAGCTATACAAATAAGGTCCTGTTCTAACTTTATCCTTCTTCTTTTCTCTGATTTATCAATTTAGAGCAGCAGTTGTCATTTGTTGCTGAGGTTATTTAGGTTATTTAGGTTTAATGTGGTGCAGTTAGTCAATGGTGAGCTTGGTCAGTGCATGCAGGAGGCAGAGAGCTGCATGCATACCTGTATTAATATGTTAGTGCACGTATGAAGAAAGGAATAGTGTTGAAATCAGATTGCGTTTTCACCTTATCTCCTCATATTTGTGCTGCCACAGCACTGGCTTTGCCCTGAAATGGCCAAGAAATAAGATGTGACATGATATTTTACAGCTGAACCAGATCTGAGTATCAAAAGAAATATGCAGTGGCTTGAAAGGGTAATACAAATGATTCACTTGTTGTGAATTCAGTAAATGAGAAATACTGTACGTTTTAAAACATTTTATTCAACACTGAAGCTTTGACTGATCATTAGAAAAACTCTAGCAAGCCTTAATTAATTCAGGTGCACATTATTTTAACAAGCTACCAAGGCTGCCTCTAGCATGGAACGTGGTTCAGTAAATACAAGAAGATTTAAGGATTAAAGCAAATGTGTCTAAGAGGTTCTAAGAGAGTCAACCATGAAAGCAAGGAACATTCAGAGCAAGAAAAAGAAATCAGGGCTTAGAAACATATTAAAAAAAAAAAAAAAAGAATTGATTTGCTCTGAGCAGAACCAGTATTTTCTGGTTTCTGCTTTTGAGTTCCGAACCCTAACATAAGATTCCTAAACTGGTTAGAATGTTTCAACATCCCTTTCATTTCACATAGCCAGTAGGTAGACTTCATGAAATTAAAGGATTGACCTGGAAAGCTATTACACTGTGTTGTACTGATATTCATACAAACATAGGCTATGGAATTTTACTGTCTGTAAATCAGTAAGTTTCTCCAAAATATAACAGACAGTCCATAAATATTTAACAGATAAAAACAGATCTATTTAACTGAGTTAATTTGAAACCAGTCCTCAGGAATCTCCAGACAGAATCCTGTGGCATAAGTACATTTATATCGATCAAAATCTCGATTTGAACACATTCAACAATAATCACAACCCCAAGGATAAAGACATTTAACATTGATTGTAATACTGGGGCTCAACTACGTGCAACAGTGATCAGAATCCTGTGGAAGAAGCGTCTGCAACAGTGATCAGAATGTGCAAATTAACATGGTCACATTGCTATTTAACTATGTCACTAAATACGGAGTGCCTCTGCCCTCCATCCAGCAGGATCTGATTCCTCACCCATATTTGCAGCCAAACAGTGGATAAACAAACTGATTTAAATCAGTCTTAGAAATTCTGACTACCAAAGGAGTTGCTGAGAAAACTCAAAAGCAGTGCGACTTGTTGCCTTACTATTCTGAGTTCTCTTACTAGTTTTTAACAGTGTAAAATCAGACAGTTTATACAACAAAGTGAAAAAAAATAACATGAGCAAAACCCATCAAGAAACCACTGAGAATGCCAAGCTAAAGCGTACTTCCACAAAGGGCTTAAAATGCTCTAAGACCATTTTTATATTACCTTTGATAAGTTCATGTGCCAAATTTCATTTTAACCTGACCTATTTGGGTTATTTTAGCATTGCGTCTAATTTGCAGACTACTGACAATGGCTCAGCAACCTTTTTAAACAAAAACATATATTTCTAAATGTGTGGTTTGTTTGGAAATGGATAGAAGACACACTCTAGACTATCGAGGTTCTCGATTTTACAGGCCTGACAGCACTCCTTTTTGTTTTTTTGATTTTTTTTTTTCTGAAGCTTTAGATTCTAAATGCTGGTGGACTAAGCAGTGATTGGAGGGCTAAGATTGCAAAGATGAGCCACAATACAGTGACAAACAAATCAAATTCCATCATCTCCCTGTTTGATTGACTAGGCTTGTTTTAGGCAGCATACCTACAAGCTTGCCTGGAAAAAAATACATGATTACATTTTCAGTTTCAGTTTCCATTTTTGTTCCTGGCAAAATGACATTCATTATCGGTTTTCATTTCTGTTCCTCAAAGTGGCCTGGAGCCCTGATCAATTTACAAATTGCACTGTATTCTCACTGATCAAGACATTATAGAAGTATCATATAACCCAAATAATGACTGACCGTCCAAACTGGAGCGAACTGGTCATGAATGTCACTGTGATGCCAACAACAACTTTAAAAGGCTTAATGTCAGTGGCTTAGGGAGAAGACATGCGCATCTGTGAACAGTTTCTACAACACTGCACAAAGCTGGCTTATGTTGCAGTGTGACCAAAAGCTTAAACACAGCCCGTCTAGAGCTTGCAGCCCAGCACCTGCGCATATATGCCAACTGAGACAAAAATCTAAAGTTTTGAATTTAAATGCATTGTGGTATATCTGATGCAGAATCTACATGGAGCAATCTGCATCCCGGTCAACACCATAGTGTTGTTTCGGAGTTGTTACGATGTTTTTGAGCTATAAGGATTTGTTACAATTTAAGGACAAATGGATGGAGCAGAATACCCTGAGGAAATTACAAGGGAACATGTTTTAAGCTGCTAAAGACTTAAAACTTTTTTAGCAGTTAAATGGTCTGAAAAACTGGACAAAAGCTACCCTGCAGTGTCTTCAGAAAAGAAAGTTTAAGGCCAGTCAGAGCCCTGATCTGAATCCCGTCGAGAATCTAGCCGTTGTTAAAAGTGCTGTTTATGACTGTTAGCCGAGGAGCTTAATAACCGTAGTAAATTTGTCTAGAGAAATGGAGAAAACGTTCCCCAAGTCAGACCACAAAACCAGTGGAGACTTACCCAAAAGCACTCAATGCTGTAATTGCAATTTAAGGTGCTTAGGCCAAACATTTTTTTTTCAGACTAAAGACTTTATGGGCCTACATTCTCTTTGTGATGTTTGGTAAACCCTGTTTTCTCTGTGAAAACCTTCAATATAAGAAAAAAAAATGCAAACCACACAATAGGTAGTGCCTGAATGCTTTTCTGAAGCAATTTTAAACAGCTTTAAACCTCTCTAAACAGCCATTTCTATGACAAGGACACGGAAAGTAACCATGTATTTAACAAGCAGAATTATAATCATACTGTATGATTCGATTCACAGTATCCAGAGGGACTAAACATGTACAACACAAGTGGGTCAATAGCTTACCGTGGATGGGCATTTCAGTGTGTATTACCTCAATTAGTCTGTTTCCAAAGCAGTATTGACTGTGCAGGTGCTTGTCAGACAAATCATGAGGACAGAAAAAGGACTGAAAATGAGGTCCAGTTTTAAGAGAGGGAGCTGAAGGAGGATGGTAAAGCAGACAGAGGCTTAACATGATGTTGTAGTCATGATAAACCGTAACTTTCTAGGACAAGGGGGCATATTCTACAGTTGCCTTGTCTTTATCTATCTATCTATCTATCTATCTATCTGTCTATCTATCTGTTTATTTGTTAGTTTGTTTATTTATTTATTAATTC
>JBBPCZ010000148.1:16591236-16603300 GCA_037974445.1 Brycinus macrolepidotus | reverse complement strand
TAAAATATGTTTTCGGCATATATAAATCATAGCCTCTATCTGAACTGGTTTATATTAACCTCATGTAATTGTAGCTTCATTATTACATAACCTACAGATGTCAAGCAACAAAATAAAAATATGTAAGCAGTATTATCATTTAAACAACAGTCTCACAGTCCCACAGTCAAAATGCAGAAAATGTCTCATATAATCATATAAATGTAAATTTTGAGTCTACTTTAAAGATGAAGACAACAGTTTGACAACTGTGATTTGTTACTCTTCTTATCAACACCAGTATGAAACTCCCTTCCTTTAGCCTAGTCACTGCATGGTCTTATTCCTAGTTGGTCATAGTTTATTGTTCATAACAAATCTCTAGAAAGTGTTAGAGTTGGTATTACAGTCACTTTCATTGTTGAATTTGGGCGACTGATTCAAAATAGGAAAAAATAAAGATAATACAGTGTTGTCTTTATGTTTTCATTCCCATTATCAACAGCTGAAATAATGCTTAAGGTTGAATGCAGACTGTACTTTTACTTTTTCTTTTTTAAGCTGGTGTATCAGTGCCCCTTTTGTCTGGCACCCCATGAATTGCACATGCTCCAAGCCCCCATGTGTGCCCCTGCTGCCAGCATCTTTTTTGATGCACTCTGATATGCTGCCAGTGACTGGGTTCATCAGGTTATCTTACTCTGATATCAAACGTGGCATGCACTTCTTGTAGACATAATATCCTCTGAGTGCTTTTTATGATAGAAATATTTTCCAATAAACCTACCTCTTCCTCTGTTTGTGCTGTTTGTGTGTGTGTGTGTGTGTGTGTGTGTGTGTGTGTGTGTGTGTGTGTGTGTGTGTGAGTAAATGAGGTAGGGCTGGGTAGGTGATATAGAGCCAGGTGAGGTGTAGTGGCCACTCTGTTTAATTGCTCTTATTTATTTGTTTAACCCCAGGGTTGAGTCCCTTGGTGATATATAGCTGCTCCTCAGACAGCTTGTACAGAACTGAGCACAGGAGCATAGCTTGGACCCAGACCATCCAATCCCATTAAATCATACTCTGTCATCCTCCTCTCTGCCCCCCCCAGCCCACCTCTCTCTTCTCTTCGCCTTTTGTTTAGAGCTTAATCCAAAGTTCTAGCTTTGATAGCACCTAACGTGGCTGATGTAATACACAGGTCCTGAAAGAAATTCTGTGGACTAGAAATTCTGTGAAATATTTTCCAGTCAGATCAAGTGCCCTAATCTAAGGATGTCCAGAAATGCAGATGGTCAAGATGATCAGTAAAACATGGAAAAAGTATTTCAGCCTATGAGAGCTATGATAAGCCACTATCATGAAAGCAAATACTCCCATTGCATTTTGGTGAAATAAGTTGCCGTTTTAGCAAAGATTTTTACTGTATGCTGTCGTTATTTTATTGTACTGTCCACTACATTGTCTTTATTCCATTTTTACTTTGCACTATCACACTGTGATTTGTCAGCACAATCACAATATGTAGCAATGTAATTCCTATATTAGTATTTTGCGCTTATCATGCAGACAGGTAGTGTTTTCTGTTTTGAACTCACCTATTATCCAGTTACTAATGCATGAGTTGAATAGGTGGAGTTAGAGCAAGAGGACCCACTGAACTGAACAGTAGAGGGGTCTTTAGGATATGGACTGAGATCTAGGTTCACAATGTAGTTTGCATTGGCTTTCAGGCTGGAGCACAATGATATGAGATCCAAATACAGAAATCCAAATTCCCAGACAATGTTGCTAACAAAAGTCCTTGTTTTTGGGCTAATGTAAATTAAATGAAAAGATATGAAAATAAATCTCCAGTAGTGCATTGCTGGTTTATAGTAGAAACCTTTTAAAATCATACACACATAACTGTGGAGAAATATTGACTGAGAAATACTAGATCTGTTCATATGACTGTGTTACATGCCAGATATACTATTATTAAAATGTTGTGGGAAATGGTCCTAGCAAGTAATATAGGTTTTCCATAAGAAAGCAGGGATGCTCAGGTCCTGGAGGGCTTTTGTCCAGCACAGTTTGGTGATTTCTCTGCTCATAACAGAGAAGTGCTTCATCTTATCTCTTAATTGGCAGGTTAGTGGGTGTATTTGAGGGAGGAAATTACAAAACTGTGTTGGACATGGTCCTTAAAAGACCTCTGAGTCTACATTTTAAAAAAGAGTTTGATGTACAATGCAAATAATGTTTGCATGATTCAAAATAGCCTTTTTGTAATTCATTGTTTTTGTGATGTCATGATAAGTAATTAAATATGTTGTCCTTTTCACCCTACAACAAATTAACGTGCCCATTCACAGTATAGAGTGATTCAACCTTGTCCGCCTTTTGAATGAGTCACTATACCGGTCAGCTAATCAGCACAGAGGTAATTTTCACATACCAGTTTTAAACGGACTGTAACAAAAACATCCTGGTTAACTCTAATGGATTAAAAAAAGGAAATGGTCAAGTAAACATGAATAATGAGTGTTTTCAGTGCATAAGTCCACACAAATGTCATAAGTAATACTTAAGGAGAAAAAAATGAAATGCTAGAAAAATGTGGACAAGGGCCTTTTTAAAGAACATGTGAACATAACTAAATAACTCCAAGTGTTTTTGATGGCTTTTTAGACCTGATATAGCTGGTATACAAAAGACCAGGTGGCTGTTGGCTGCAGTGTAGGCTGTAGCTCATGAGGTAATACCCTCCTCTAAAGTTATTGATTGCTGGGTGAATGCTCAGGTCTCTGTTAGAAGGGAATGAGGCGATTATGAGCAGGGAGGTGCATCTGGTGATTACTGGTTGTCTGCATTCTGTGTGTGTGTGTGTGTGTGTGTGTGTGTGTGTGTGTGTGTGTGTGTGTCTACTGCACCCTGAGACTGTTGTGTACAAACTACTTTTTCCCAGTCGAGACTATAGAGATAAGACCAGTGGGTCAAAGGCTAAATAATGTGTTGGAGTTGATCTTTTGGCTGGTACACTGTAACTCATGACACATAGTAGGAACATGGAGCGTTGGTTGCTGTGTGTAGGGGACTGGTAGTGTAAACTGAGAGAATGCCACATGCTGGGAAGGGAAAGCTACAAAACCCCCAAGGGTTTGAACTCATAAATCATCTCTCCATACCTTCCTCCATCCCTGCCTACGTTTCTCCCTACAGTGATTTATTCCTTCCCTGCTTGATGGAGATCTCCCCACTTATCGGTTGCAGTAAAGTCAACAGTGTCGTATAAATGGAGGAGATACATTATTTTTTCCCTTCCCATCCTCCATGCCTGATGCTGTGTGTGAGTAAGTAGAAGGTTGGCCAATCACTTTTATTGTTATTGATTATTGACTCATAGAGAACTCATCAACAGTAGCGACAATCTGACGCTGCTGATTCTGGAGGCAATCAGACTCGATCCACTGGTTCCATTGCAAGACCCTTGGAAGCCAGTGGCTTTAATGGGCAGCTTCCTTCTCAAGCTGATGGTGGATATTACAGGTTGTGCAATGAGAGTTCGTGTGTGTGCATGTGTGTGAGATGTAATGAAAAACTGACATTTCAGCCACAAACATGACCTCTTCACCAGCCAGCAAGGGTGAGAAGTAGGAGCAGTGGGCTGAAGAGTGTGTGTTATTCAGTAATCAGAGATTAGAGCAGGCTTGTCGATTGCCATATTGTTTACCTCAGTGACATTTGAGTGTGGCTTATAATGAGGCATGGCATATTGCTTCATACCCTTAGCCTTCATGAGATTTGTTATTTTCCCCTTTTTCTCATCCATCTGTTTTTTTCCCCCTCAGAGAGAGTCGAAGTGTGAAATGCTTTTAATGAATTATGTGCGCACCTCCAGAAGTGCAGTGAAGCGTCTCTTTAAGCAAAAAGTGATAATGATGCCTAATTGATTTGGTTTCTGGGTAATAAGACACCTGTAGGAAATGTCGTGGGATGATTGAGGTTTGGGCTGGTGGGCTGACAGCGGTGTACCTCAGTCATTTGGAGGAGAGAAGGCTGCGTTAAATGTTTTTCTATTAGTTCTAAGCTCAGCAGTAATTTGACACTTTGAATGAAACGCTTGTGTGGTATTTCTTCCCGTGCCAGTGGGGCAGCAAAGAAGGACAGTCCTTTTATTTTAGTGTTGTGTCCGAATATATTGCGTCACTGACCTTGAATCATCCCTGCTGTGTTGGAGGAGAGTGGAAAGGGTATCATATTTTAAACACGCGCTACGAGAAAACAACTAACTTATCAAATAACCAGTGCTGTAATAAGAAATGAGGTATGCTGTACCCAGAGATCATGCAGAAATCATGACATCTGGAAGTGTGGCTGAGGATGAAATGCTCTGAGAAGCCAAAGGAAAGGGTTTCGTTCATTCATGTGAAATAATGTGCCATATGTAGGGCAGTGATGTATGGTAATGAGCCCAGTTATCTTATATCTGTATAGGAATGCACTGCAGGGCACTTCATGGGGGTAGCATTACATGGAAACACATCTGTGTTTGTTAACTGTTAATGAGCTTGTATTTGTAAAGTGTTAGTTAACTCTGATAGCTTACAGAGGAACATCAGGGTCTTGGAAGAACTCCATAAGCCCTGCTCCGATAGAGGTAGTCTGGGAGCATTGAACTGAAGCATTATTAGAAAAGTTTGCTTCAAGACAAACACTAGATGCATGGTTTAAAATAGCTTAATTACACGGTTGACAAAGTGAGCCATGGAGGCTGAATAAAACCATGTGGAAAATACCAAAGTGCTGAGTGATGGGGCTAACGGAATTAGCTTGCTTATACGATACATCTGCAGCACCTAGAGAAGGAGGAAAAGTGCTATAACATTTAGTTGGGTATCGATGCCCAGTAAAACTTTTCATACCCTCATTTACCTTAAGTGTCCATTTATCCTGCTTAATGTTGTGTATTGTTTTGTTTATGTAGCACAAAGCAGTTGCACAATGTCGATAAGCCAATATGCAGACGGCAAGGAGACAGAGATGAGTATAGGAGGCCAGCTAATGTGGGCTTCTTGAGGCAGGCGAACTCATTAAGAGCTGGGAAGAAGCATATTCAATTAACTCCTTTAATGAAAGCACTTGTCATATTGCGGCGGTGAGTCGGGGTGGTGGTGGAGGGGTCAGTCGCTCTTTAATGAAGATGTAAGCGAGAACCCCAACGCCTGTCGCAAAGCGCACGAGATATTAGCCCCTTCATCAGCACCGCCCAGCCATTCTCACCAGAGAGGCTGTGTGGCTCTTGTTAAGCTGTGCTGAGTGCCCCTCATGTGCACCATGAGTAAACGGAATTATTTCCCCAACGCCTGAACTTAACATGATACATATTAGGGACACAACAATACATTAAGTTGTCGGTTTAATACGACTTTCCGTTCTAAATTCAAGATTTTGTTTGACAGAATGTTTTGATTATGCATAGCTCTTATTACATACCATACAGAATGGTTTGGCTCCATTGACTTGCCGACATCAGCCCTCTCAAGGCTTGGATACACGACTGAGTTTTACAGATATTGTTGCCGATTGACACAGTAAACAACTTGGGATTACCCATTAGAAGGAAGAGCTTAGAGGAACTTCCAAGAATTTCTCACATCCCTGACCCCCACCAAATGTGTTTTACCGGTTTCTTCCTTACCGTGTCAGAACAAAAAGCAGCGAAAACAACAGCAGCAGCAAGCTGCTCCACATTTGTTTTATCTGCATCTCCTAGCAACAGGAGAGCATGTGTGTTCAAGTGAAATTAGTTCAGCTATTCCTGAACCAAACTCTCTATGCTGTTGTTGCTGTAATAAACCAAACTCATATAAGTAAAAAACAATGGTGGTGTGAGTTTACATGCTGTATTTGCTTTGTATGTTTTATATACTACAACCGGTCTAAAATTCATCCCCTTGCACCCAATTTTTGACTACCTCAAAATCTGCATACTAGAAACAACCAGCCCAGACTTGGTCAGACTTTTGTGGTTTCTACAAAATATGGCCAATGAGAGCCCCGCAGAAGAGACTGCGATGCACAGACAACACAGATTTAAATTTTAGTTTTCTCTTTTAAATATTCTTTTGTTTAATGATACTGATACTGCACTGCAGTCATTGCACCCTTAAAGTATGTGTGGCAAGACAGAGAGAGAGACGACAAAGGAGAACAAGGAGGAAGTTTCTCACCACCGGTCAACATGTCCCTGCTGCCCTTTGCGTCTAATCAAATCTGCAGCCAAACCTTGTTTTGGAGTTTATTAGAACTGCAGGACAGTGCCAAGGGAGAAGGCGAGTGGAAAGAAAAATTAAAATTAATTGATATTCAAATAATGAAATTGCAGGCAGCCTCACAGGCTGAATGACTTTTGAAGGAGTCGACTGAGGAGAAGACTGAAAAAAAAAAAAAAACCTGCAGTCTCCACTGCAAATCCACTCTCTGGCAATGAAGTCAACATTTGAATAATTAATCTGTGCTTCTGCAAGGCCTCAAGCTTGAGCAGAGGGGGATAGAGAGGGAGACAGTGGGGCGAGCAGAGAGAAAGATAAAAGGCGGACAAACGTGTCCAAAGAAAGGTGAATGAAAGGTAGAGGGGGAGAAATGAAAGAAAGAGGAAAGGAGAGATAAAAGGAAGAAAGGAAATTGTGAGCAGAATGTTCCTGGAGAGAGAAACGAGTGGAGGGGGCTGCTTCAGCACTCTCTCTTTTCTCTATCTGGGAACAGATGTGTAATTAAAAATCAATAGTGGAATGCTCTGCTTAACGTGGATTTATTTGTACACACACTGCTTATCGGGACCAACTTGCTCCGAATCACTGCATTCCTTTGAGCTGTAATTGCAATGGCTACTCTGTGTTTTGCAGTCAAAGACAAAATTAATCCCCCTCCCTTAATGCTGGCACTTCATCATCATAGCACATACCCCTTTTATTATGGATGATGTTAATACCAGTGACAGTAATGCTGCAACATTCATTATCTTTCGTTTCTTTTACTTATCCTTCATTTGACCAGAGGGGGAACCCTCATGGCTACTGAGGCCTAAACATAAACACATGAATATATGAACATCCGTAATGGTTTGGTTGGAAACAAAAGGGTTAAATTCTTAAAATGACCAATGGAAAATTATCCATTTATATCTTTTCCTCTGTGGCATCAAGGTATAGCTACACAAACTTTGTCTTTGGTTTAGCCTTCAAGCACTGGATTGAAGTCCCACTGTGTCGGATCAACTACCAACAGTGGCATCACTCAATCACTTTATGATTTACAATGGAAACCGGTTTCTTGAGGGAAAACATCACTCTAGGTCTTCTGGAAGTCACAGATGTGTCCCTGGTTGTAAATATGAGCAGGAGCCTAAACAGTGGGTTTGTGTCAGAAGGTAAACAGTGGCAGCTTTGTGACAAGAGTTAATGGAGTCATTCTAGAATTGCTACATAGACAGTAAAATATACCTTGGTTTATTTGAAACTTATAGTAGATATTTCATCAAATGTATTTTACAAGCTTTGGATGTTCGTATTTAAACTAGAATGACTGAAAAATGTCATTAGCTTAGTGCTAACATACTTCTAGAATCATTGTGGGGTGCTAGCAAAAATTAGCTTTATAGAGCTTAATTTTTCTTTGTTTTATTTAATGTATTGTGCAGTCCCCACTGAAGGCTTAATGTATTCTGGATTGCTACTAATTTTGTCAACAGACAGAAGTGATTTATGGGAGACTGAAAGCATTGTGATTAAACCAAACCTTTGTTGTTTATTTTATTTGACATGCTTCAACTGCTTTCTTTAGTTTAGTGGAGATTTGCTCTTTTTGCTCTCTAATGACAAGTACCTAGGAAACAATGGCATGTTATGAACATGGAGTGCTTGTTTCAGAGTGCTGCGTGTGAAAGGCATCTACCCTTGAATGCTGACAGCGAATGTAATTTTCTTCTGCATTTGCAATGCATGTAGCGCGCTCCTCAGGTCAGCCCAGCTCTTTGACTGAGGACTGTTGAGTGATGAGCGTGTGCCGTCTGCTGGCGTGCTAATAGTTGTCCTGCCATTTACCCTATTTGCTCCCCAGCATCACTCACAGCCTGCGAAACTAAACAGGCACTTTCTAAACTTATGTCTCCAGTCTTGGAGCATTTCCCAGGCTGTTGCACTGATTAAGGGCAAACGCTGTTCTCTTCCACCAGCCACATCACTTCTGCTTTATTTGTCCTAATATATTCATGTGTATCTGAGAGAGACAGAGACAGACAGAGACACGAAGAGAATGAAAAGAAGGAAGATAGAAAAACACAAAATCTGTTACAAATCAGAGGGTATTTTGGGCTGGTCGCACCCTGAGTTGCCAGTTTATTAGGCACCTTAGACCTAGAGTCATAGACATTTTATCAGGAACACCTAGACTACAAAGCGGTTTGATTTGTATATAAACAGTTACTGACTGCAGCCTCTCAGTTGCTACACAATTTATGAGCTGCACTACTGTCCTTCAGTGGGAAGTATAAGACCTTACAAAACCACTAGCTTTTACGTGGGTCAGCAGAGTAGCAATTTCAACATAGTAGTGGCATGGTGATGTGTGATGAAAGGTGACTATGCCTAAGAAACTAATAAGCAGCTCTTTCATGTGTCCAGAACACCAAACTAGTCCCATATTCAGGCTAGGTAAAATATTGGACAAACACATTTCTGACATATTTACAGTCAGTCCATTTCAGTGAGCTTGCCAATGCAATTATACAGATTTTCTGTACATCTGCTATTATAACACCTATTATCACATGGTGCTGTGATAAGTGAAGTGTAGTCTGTTTACTCAGTTACTGTGTAGTAAATAATGGCATGTAAAAGCATGTAAATTAGACACATTTTTATTGTGGGTTAAAAAAAAATCACTACACAGTCAAACCAAGGCTGTTTTCCAACATCTCTACATCCATTAAACTTAAACAGGCTGATCTAATTACTTTATCTTTAAGACTGGTACATGCAAATAAGCTCTATTCTGCCTATAACTTCAGGGTAAATGGTCTTGACTAAACTGCTGTAGGCTGAGTAAGAGAAAATATGCAAATGTGTTGTTTTTTGTGACATCACGAAAACAGCGAATTCAAAATGAGCGTTTTTTTGCACTTTAATTTCCATATATGGGCCATATGAACTGAGAAGTGAAGGGTACATTGGGGAACTTTAACAGTTTACATACTATGTTTCAATCTTTTATTTATACAAAGAAAATTCAGTTTTTCAAGTCAAGTCAAGTTGGTTTAATGTCATTTTAACCATATACACACAGTACACAGTGAAACGAAACAACATGCCTCCAGGACCATTGTGCAGCACAAGAACAGAAACAGGACACCACAAGAGTACAGGTGTGGGCAGGACAAAATGCACAGAGAGCAATTAGACAGAAAGTGCAAGAAACACAAGAGAAATAAAACAGGACAAGACAGCATTTAGTGCAATCAACAGCTACAGTACTAGTTTGAATGAAAAAAGTATTATGGCAGATACTGCACTGTTGCAGCAGAGTTGGTAATTGTGCAAAAATGCAGAATAGAGAAATAGAGAAATAATTGTGCAAATAGAGCAGCAGCAGGACAGAATGTGCAGTATATAATAGAGGAGTATTTACAGAGCCAGTTTGTGTGTAAGTTGTTTAAGGCAGAACAGATCATTGTGTATACCCATGGTATGGACCCTTTAATATGATAGTTTGAGACTAAATTTCTTTTTCTTGATCTGCTATTTCCTTTTTTGAACTCCAGTCAAAAGTTGAGGTAGTTATGTTTATGCTAATATTAGCCCTGAGTTGTCTCACTAATCCAGAAATCCTGCTTTGCTGTGTGTCCCCTAAGTGGTGAGATCTAGGGAACTGAGCTGGTTAGCGATGACAGGATGAGTGCAGGGGCAGCTATGTGAAGGCCTCCTGAGCCATTTTAGACCATTTATCCCTCTTGTGATGAGTTTTGCTACTGAACTCTGTCGATGACAACTCATCTTTTCTGCTACTTCCCAAAGCTTTTTCTGGCCTGAAAATCCCCCAGTCTGATGAGCAGTATATTATATCACTGCTCCCCTACATTCAATAATTCATGCCTGCACTGCTATTCTTCCTCTCCACTCTGTCCCCCCCTCACTCGGCCCTCTTTTGACTCTCTCACAGGCATTCTCTATCATTCGCTCTGTATTAATGCATTAATAATTCTTCTCAGAAGTGGCTTTTTTATGATATTTGCACATGCCTGTACCCGCTCTAGCGTAGTTTATCCCATGTCTTCTTAAGATTTAGGGCTTGTTTGCCTATGGTTTTCCTCTAGCTTTGAAAAAAAAGTTTAACGCCATGTTTTCAGCATTCAGCGCAACAGGCGAATAATAGGAACGCCTCATTCAAATGGACCCTTAGGGACAAATGACTCCACACATTATGAGAAAGGCTGCCTGAATGGATATCATTGCCTAACTCTTTATGCAAAGGGGCAGTGCTGTAGCCTGAAATTATGGTAGCCTCTGCAAATAGAAAGTGACTAGCGCTCTTTTTTATTTTTTGTTCAAGTGGAGTGGCTGTGTGGTTTTGAGATGAGCCGATTGCCTCCTCTTCATTAAGCTTAGAGCTGGTGTTCTGGATCTCTGACATCCACCGCTGCGAGGGGAAATGGGGGTGAAAGGGGTGCAGGGTTTGATTACTGTGCTCTGGCTGTTTTTGGAGAGGCGCCTTCCACAGCCCAGTTTGTGTTGACAAATCCAAACAGGCTAATGAGGTACCACCGGAGAGATAAACTCTGATCAGTGGGCTTCACACGGTTCACAGCTGCCAGTAAAAATGTCCCCATATAACATCTCACACCTCAGTGCTATAGGTAGTCATTTGGAACCTATACCAAGGTGCCACATGGACTTAATTTTTCATTTTCAGGTTATTCCAGTGCATAGATTCAAACTGAACGTTCCATACAACCATTGGCCAAGACTGTCCCTTACAGCTTCACCCAGCTGTTGCAGGCAGATGGTCGGGGGCTATGCTTGGCCGTTCTCTGCGTGTGTGTGTTTGCGCTTCACTCAGTATGTGCACTTAAGTCAGATACATTACAGTAATCCAATCTCTAGCACAAAATCACTTATGGCACCCATTACCAACCATGATTGGCTTTCACCGGGAAGCCATCATCAGTGTTGAGGCAGAAATATCCCAGCGCATAGTGTGGACGTGTGAAATGTGTGGACTTTGTTTATAAGTGTGTAGAGGAAGTGGAGAGGTGTGTGTGTGTGTCTGTGTATTTATGGAGGTTTGCCAGAGGCTGAATATATGGGGTAGGAGAGCATAATTGGGCGGCACTCACCCTGGGTGTTGCCCCACGGCCCAAGCTAAGAGGCCTTGAACAGAGGAAAGTTACAGCCATGAATGTGTCCAACGCAGCAGTCTGCACTGGCAGCACCATCAATCGAGCCAACGTAACAGTAATGGAGTAAGACCATGGTAGAAACGGTTGTCTTCTGGTGGATGCTGTGAATGACAGAAGGAGCAGACAATGGGAACTGGGCAGGATGCAAATTCCTATTTAACCTTTTGTGGCCAAAATAAGAGAGAAGTACTAAAGTGATATAGTAGTATATTTATATATGTTACACAAAAGCCTCCGGCACTAAACATATCATCTCTATTAGTATTTATATTGTCCACCTTTTAAATTTCTGCACGCTACTGCTACTTACTCTTCCATTCTTCCAATCCTAAGCTCAAACAGATACAGCTTTGTCCTCCCAGCAAAAACTGTTCCTTAAGCTCTCACTGACTTTATGTTTCCTTTCAGAAAGACACTAAAATTCACACAAACAATTGCCCAAACACTGTTGCTTTGCAGTCTTTTACTATGGGGTGCCTATTGTAAAATCAGCTTAACAATTTTACAGGTGTCAATTTTTCACCATTTAGCACAATTTTCTCACATTTAGAGATAAATATGTTCAAAAAACAGTGTGAAATTTTGTCATTTTTAACTTGCTGTATAAATGTTAAATCTAAATCTAAATGTTAAATGTTAAATCTAAATGTTAAATCTAAATCTAAA
>JBBPCZ010000148.1:16569196-16590721 GCA_037974445.1 Brycinus macrolepidotus | reverse complement strand
TTTATACAGCAAGTTAAAATTGACAAAATTTAACACTGTTTTTTGAACATATTTATCTCTAAATGTGAGAAAATTGTATGTATTGTATCCATGTGTAGTTCTTCACTGTTTAAAACCATCTTCCTTATTCAGGAGCACTATAGGGAACAGTGTAGTGTAATTTATTTGTTTTTCATAGTTCCTGCTCTTTCGTATTACCTGCTTCTAGTGGGTTCTGAGTATGACCTACTTAGCCTGTCTGTTTGCAGTTTCCTTAGTGTGGAGATGCCTAGAATGGAGATACATGTTCTCTGCCTTCCACTATGGACTTATGGTCATGATTACTGGAGAAGCCCTAATAAACAGACTCTGCACACATCCTACCACCTCAGTCTGTCATTTTTTACAATCTTCACCTTCACATTCTGTCACTTTCCTTCCTAATCATTCCGTTCACAATCTCACAGAATGGGATTTTGATATACACACATATACACACCACTCCTCCCTTGCTCCATGCCAAGACTTTCTCTCTGTCATTTATTTCTTGATGTCATTCCTCTGCTTGCATGTCAAAAATTTGCTGCTGTATCCCCCCATCCCACTGCAGTATTGCTGTTTCAGCAATGCTCACACACGTCTACTGAATGAGATTAAAGGGAGGACAACTTGATTTAGTTTCATGGTGTTTACACAGTGAGAAAGAGCAACCAGGGGACTTTTGTTCATTTAAAACAATTTGTCTCGACTCAGAATGGGCCTTAAAAAGTGAGGCAGGGGGTGGAGCATATCACGCAGAGAGAGAGAAGGGGAGAAATGAAGTGTGTTTGTGATGCTGAAAAGGATCAGTACCATTTATAGAAGCTCCATAGGTGGATAACATGCCATACAAGGTATTCACAAGATGTGTGTGTGTGTGTGTGTGTGTTTGTTTGTTTATATTGCTCTTTTTTGAGTGTAATGAATGCATTTCATGGTGGAATTTGCCACTCTGGAATAAATTGTGCAGCTTTGTGGCACCATGCTAGTCTACTGGCACAGAGCCACGTCTGAGGCACAGACAGAGTTAGCCATGGTAATGCAGGAAGTTGATTTAACCCATGCAAGGCTAGATTGCAAACGATAGCGGTAAATGGGGAGAAGTCACAGCCCTCAGTGTGCAGCGACAGTGCTTGGACGCTGCAACTCATTATTCACAGGCTGACACTCCATTTAATCACATTTTATTATAGAGCTGCACTGGGCTGCAGTAAATCAGCGCCTGCATGGACATGCTGAAGACTCAGGCAGCAGTGGGCGGGGGGAGGCGGCATTTACGGATAGTTTTAATCAGAAGAATTTCCGCAACGGTAAAATTTCCTTTACTGTCAGCACACACACTTACATGCATGCACGTGCGTACGCTCTTGTTACCTATAAATATTAGCATGTGTACACATGTAGACATACATTTCCCTCACATCTCCTGAACAAAGCCGGCTGGTCACTGCTAACCAGTACCTCGATTTTCTGTTTTCTCTTCTCTTGCTGCTCTCCGTCCTCCACTGTCTCCGTGCCCTTCCCCCCAGGGACACCTGGGATAATTGGAGGCAGAGCAGTGCTTTTTCTAATGGAGAGACCGGCCAGGATGCTGCAGGACTCATCCATGTGGAAAGTGCTCCAGATAGGCCTTTGCTGAAGCCTCAGCACACCTCATAAGCCTCCGGTCTGCTTCTGACTGATCATGTTTGGGCTGGCTACAGCTTATCTGTCTGCAGTACTGTGCGAGAGCTGATTTCTCACAGAGAGGGGACAAGGGTTCTATTACTGTACCCAACTTCTAGGTTCTCTGCTATAGAAAACCAGCAATTTGTGATTACACTGTACATCACTTTTAATGCCATCAACATCTTACAAGGTACTTATGCGCTGCACCCTGCTTTGAAGGTTTACTTCAGTATGCTTAATGGGACTATATTTAGATCTGTGTGTTTGTGCTTAAGGCATCAAGCAGTGAAAACACATTTATTAAACATATACCAGTGAAAGCTAATGTGGTTTATGTTTTTAACAGTTCACAGCTTGTCATAAAAATTGTATGTAATGTATACATAGTGTACTGCTACAACCCTATACTTGGCCTAATAAAATCCTGCCCTGCACATGCTTGGTACTTACATGTTTGTTGTGCAGTTTAATTATTTTAACACATTTTTTGCCATTTTGTTGTATTTTAGGTTTTCTTAAAGGTCAGCACACAGCAGGGTCAAAGTTTAATAAAACTGAACGTTTGACATTATTCCAAGTAATTTTGGACCGTTTCTGTTGGTCTAGTCACCACCAAACGTTGAGCTTCTGATGAGTTCAAATGATGAAGACTTTTTGTTGTTTGTTTTCATTGCTGAAAATTCTTTTTAGTTTAGGCTTAGACTTAAAATTCAGTTGATCATATTAAGACCAACCCAATTCTGTAACTGCAATTAATGAACTAGCAGCTAAAAATCAAATATATCATTTATGTGGTTATGATAATGAAATGGTATGAAATGAAATGGTATATAATGGAATGTGAAGCCAAATATAGTCTTGTGCAGTTTAAGGAGTTTAATAAAGGGTGAACAGATCCTGGAGGGCCAGTGTCCAGCGCAATTTCTTGGCCTGCTACTCAAGCACACCTACTAAACCTAGCTATTAACAGATGGGTGGAACCAAATGTGTGTCTGAGCAGCATAATTACCCAATTGGGCTGGACACTGCACCAGAGTTGCACACCCCTGAGTAAATCATTGTGGTCATTATGAACAATCAATATCTTTGGATTATTCTGTTGCAAATACCTCTTCAGGGATTTTGGGGAGGATCACACTGTGGTAATTGAGAAACATTATTTAATGCAATGTGCAGTTAGTCCAAACACATCACACTGCTGTGCAGTCAGCCCTCACAGTTTGAGGGGGGTTGGGTTTCACGAATGTCATTTGCTTAATTTTCTTCTAAAAATATCAAACAACCATAAATGTGGTAGAACTTCCAAGCCTTGAGTGCAGAGAGAATGCAGCAAATCAAATTCGCTCCTTTTCCAGTTCCAGATGTCATTGCTAGATTTGAGGCTTGCCTGTGACGTTCCCTGTGGAACTACACATTCTCTTTCTGTCTCCATTTCTTCAGTTATTCTGTATGATCTTAAATGAGTGAAAGTAAAAAGGGCTGATTGGAGGAGCTCGTATCTCTGTTCTGGGAGAGCTCAGAGGTTGGTGGCAGTGCTGGCACTGTGCTGAGTTTGTATGATGAGCAAGACTGCAGAAGGAGCTGCTTCATAAACCGTACTAGAGCAGCGTTATATAATGCTTAAGTGTTATCATGGTGTTGCTCTTTGCAGTATTAAGATCACATAAGTCTGCAATATGTAAATGAGCCCTGTAACTAATCACCATGTTTTTTTGCTGGATCCTGTAAGATTCTTGACCAATAAGAGTTGCAGATGAGTGTTCCAGTGGGTGATCTGATGAATTAAGGTATCCATACAATCCAAAAAAGGTCAAAATAATGTGTGGCATCTCGTGTTACTGTCACATTACAATCTTGTGATATGTAGCAATCACAATTTACAGCAAAATAATCATAATCATAATCTCTAGTCTTGCACCAATCCAATAGTATAAAATACTATATTCTGCCTGTCAAACTGTCTTATCTTTGGCATATGTATATATCCATATCTATGTTTCTCTCTCTCTCTCTCTCCCTCTATATATATATATATATATATATATATATATATAATCATCTCACAGATGTCTGTACGGTGATATATTTCTCCTCTATAGAGAATGTCACTGAATTAAAACAAAACAAATATTGGCATGTGAAAAATGTAATGGCACATTTTATATATTAAGTAAATTCCCTGTAGAGAATATTTCTTTAGCTATTTTCACTTTAAAAATAAAAATTGAAAAATGTTATTTAACCAGAGTTGTCCAAAGGTTTGCATACAACTGGGTGCAACACAGAAGTAACGTCTCTGTTGTTCTGTCTCTGTTCACATAATTTCAGAATAGATGTATGATAACACAAAAGTATGATACAGTTATTTACAACCTCTTTCTGGACGATAGTAGAGCTCATATTTCTAAAGCCCTTTAAATGTCCTGATTTAGAACACACAGCAAATCATTTACTAGAGTAGTTAAGCTTCTAATAGCTTACCATACTGGTGGACAAATAAATGATAGAAAATAAATAAATACAGAAAACACTCATTATTATAAATCCATATATACCATATCATAATACTTATATATACTTATGTATAACCACAGTTTGGGCCTCATATGAATTCAGTTGCACCATCATTACCCAGATGTACACAAGTGTGTGCCTTCTGGTTGGAGGCTGTGCTTTATTGAGTTCACCCAAATTAAAGGTAACTCGTCATCAGGGTACAGCGTCTCGGTTTTAATAAAAGCTTAACAATTTCCATCATATTACACAGCCAGTCCATTTCCCTCATCAATATGAGGAAGACAGTTATGAACACAATACTCAATATGTTTACTAATGTGATATTATAATGTAAAGCCATGTCTGCAGCTGTAGGTCATTTGCACTTAAAAACTGCTGAGAAGAAAACCTCTCATTGTATAGCAGTCATAGTTAACCTCTGCCCCATGAAATGAGACCGCTTAAGAGCTGTATTGATCACGAATGTGATAGGCCTGGATCGCTTTATTACCTAGCCATGCAGATGATTAGAACATGAGGCCTGAGGTTTCAACAGCCTCACTTATCACTTGATCAACCATGGTAGCCCATTCACCCTTTACAAAGCTTTTCTCTTTTCCCTTCCTTTTTTCTTTCCCACTCTTAGCAGTGAATGTATAAAACAGGTAGTAGTGAGTGTGTCACCTATTGATTATCTCCTGAATGTGTGACTCCTTTGGACAGATGGGGGAAATGCAGAACGATGTTTATTTACAGTAAAAAATAAACCAAATCTGTGTATGAGTTCACCATGTACAGGATGATGCAAAAACCATTACACAGTTAGGGGACATAAACAGGAACAGCTGTCAATTTTGTATTATAGTGCAAAATTAGAGCATCTTGCTTCTCTGTCCTTACCTGAGGTAAGAAGCCTCCAGGTGCATCAGTTTGTCATCTAGGTTTTACAGAATATACAGTTTTTGTGTCAAACCCTATTAGGACCCTTTGCCCCAAAGTTCTACTTTAGATTGTTCTCTGAAAAGAAAAAAATAGCTTACCTTTCCTGTTAAAACTAAATGTGTTTCTTACTCTGCAACTTATATTTTAAACACCCTGTCTTGCACAACTTAATAAAAATGCATAGATCACTAATTTCCAATGACAGAGGATGAGATGAGCTGAACCTAACAACTTTCCAGGGAGAAACATTCCAGGAATATAGTGATTCAGATGAAATTTTAGCATTAGACCATATTCAGTTAATATGTCAAGATATTTGGTCCTATATTTTGATCAGGAGAGAAAATAAGAGAGGAGGCACCTGAACTGTACTTTCTTTATGTAAATGCTCTCACTGAGGTAATACCCTCAAGGGGTACATCTTCGGTACCATTTCTCACTGCTATAAATTAAGGAAAAAGAAAACGGAATACTTACTTAATAATAACCCTTAGGATATAATAAGGCTGGGAATTTAATGGTGTAAATTTTTAAAAAAGGTTATTCACACTTGCACATCTCATTTACAGTAACGAGTACTGCGTTTTAAGGTTCTTTAGGAAAGCAAAAGCATTTTTTTTTTCTATGGCATTGATTCAAAGCATGCTTTCTGGCACCTTTATTTTTGAAAGTGTAAGTCTGTATGCTCAGAAGGAGGCATTCAGGCATTTTGGCAGAAGCTGTGTTCTCTGTTAGGCAAAACTGTGTTTTCATTGGTGTTATTTTTGTATCTGCAGGTTAACGGGCTTCCAGCTTCCTCCCCCCATAGTCAGCACTGGAGCAAGACTTACACTGTGGCTACTGTCAGACTATGCTGTGAGTGGCCAGGGCTTCAAAGCAGTATATGAAGGTAGGTTTCCAGTGTGATTTGTGGCCTGATGTTTCTCTCTCTATATCTCTCTCATACACAATCATAGTCTTACTCATTCCTCTGTCCTTTTTGTTTCCCTTTTTTTAGCCAAAGACACTTGCTCTCCACTCTTTGTGTCTTTCTCTTTGTCCTTCGGTGTTGTTGTAACCCCTCTCAATTGCGGTCCCTGTTCAGAATGCTGTACAAGACAATGCTGGACTGGCACGGTCTATTGGTCCAGTTCTGAACGAGGCTAGTGACGGGAAGAGAGTGGACGCATGCATTAGCATGCCTGCCAGATTCAACTTTCATCTCTCCTTTTTGTAGGCTAATTGCATTAATATACATGGTTCATTTAAAGCGTAGAATCAAATCATGCTTTTTTTTTTTTGGGATCCATGCTGTGTAGCTGCCATATTTCTTCTGATCTAAGTGCCTAGATATCAACATTTTAAACTCCTCCTAACGTGCTCAAGAGAGAGTGAATCTGTTCTAATTACACCAATTAACTGATTGGGAGTGTGATTGGGTGGCAGGTGAATCGAGTCCTCTGGCAACTTGGCCTGCACAGTGCTAATGGACCTGTCCTGCAGGATGGAAGTTAAAAGCTTTGCAGTCTATTTATGCTGATAAAATTCTTAAAACTAATATTGGACATGCATCTACTTAAGTTTGGGCCTGTTTAACCTTGCTTGCTTTTAGTCCAGTTGCTGTTTTTCACTGAATTGCTGTAGAAACATCATTGGATAATTGGATACACTCAGTGTGCAGACGTTACTGTCATCTAATCGTTGAGTTGGTAGTCATTGCCATTAAAGTGGACAGAGTCGTGAGGGTCACACTGAGTTTGTGGAAAATGGAGTGCTCACATCAAAGTGCGATGGTTAAATCTTCTATTTCTTATTCTCTTTTACCACCCCACCTTACCCCACCCACTCACAAACAGCTTCTCTCATCCCGTCCTCCTCTTGTTTCAGTCCCTGGGCATGCTGAAAGCAATTGTTCTTCAGGTGCTGGCCCTGATTTGGTACTGGTGTGGGATGGTTATTGATATGGTGTAATTGGGAGATATCGAATTCTCTTGTTCCAGCAGCTAGGTGAAAATTTAATTGGAAACTTCAATCAGGGTGAGCAACAGGAAGTAATGGAATAAGTGAGAGAGAGGAGTGTGCTGGCTGTGAGCGTGTTCCTCCGAGAGCCAACCTACACTAATACAGATAGTCCTCTTATCTGACCCATATGGATCGGACTAAATCACGCTGTCACTGTAATTATGTGTCACTACCTGTCACATGACCTGCATAGGGGTTGCTGAATTACAGAGTGTGATATATGCAGCATGTACCCGTCGTCTGACTTTCAGCATAATGAGAAGCCTTCGAACCCTTATCAATCCCACACAGCCAGGGATTTGGACTGTTTTAGTGATCTGCAGTCACAGCGCAACTCAGAACACTAGGCTAACTCATGGAGTCAAATTTAAAAACGTCCAATTATATATATTTTTCCGTCTCAGTAGCTCCTTTTAATGGTGGGCCTTAAGCTGTGAATGGGCTTTTCCACGATCAACCTACCATCAGGGCCTAAGATGGCACTGTGACCTTAAACAGGGTTTATGGGCAGTTTTCTTTAACAAAGATCTGATGAAGAAGCTGTATTTGAAGGTGATTTTGACCTTTTAATTGACCATATTCTACATTTTTCCTGTATTATAATTCTTGCTGAGGTCCACTTAGGACGTTTGTGTGCTTTTATGTAAAAGAAAAGAGCCATGACTCATTTTTACAAGACCATTTTATAACCTCTGCTTATCCATTACAATTAAATTTCATGGCCGTGCCTTTATGTAAATGACCTCTGTTCTGTTTGGCTGCTCAGTATCGTGCCTCATTTACAAGAGTCCACTATGAAACACCCCTTGTAACTTCAATTTGAATGGATGAGCTAAACTGCAGGAGGCTGGAGAATAATGCACTCCAAACAAAGCTGTTTTTGAATCTCAATTTCAAAAGAAAAGTGCATTTTGAAATAGTGCTTACACACAACATTTAATTCGTTTATTTAAAAAAAACAAGAGGTTATTTTTCCATTATATGAGCTCTGTAATGATTGTATCCAAGTTGGGTTCTGACCTCTACCCTTCTCTTTGTTCCACTGTTTAGCATTTTTGCTGTCAGGTGTAGAACTCCATCCATGGAAATAAACAGGCTTGCACTCAGCTTCAGGCGCTGTTTGAGAGTCTGGAATATGCAGCACATCCCCCTGGTTAGACTTTCGCAAAAGATAATACTACCTTATAAACTCATGCAGGCCAATTTAAAAATATAAAAATGATAAATATTTTATTATTATGACAAGAATAATACCATTGCCTTGTTGTGATGGGAAGCCTTAAGGTGAGAATGCTTAATGGTGTGTAGATATGTGCTTGTTTTCAGTAATTTGGTATATTGTGATTTGCACACTTTAACATTATTGTGGACACTCAGAAATACCAACACCACAATAGTCAGTAGTCAGACAAGCTTCAGTTTCACCAGAGATTTTTTAAAGACTGTTCTGGTCTCACTAACTCCCACTATGCTGTCATGCTCTGATCATGTGATGAATTCCCTCCTCTGAACAGAGCTTGTAAACAGTCACAGGCACACAGCCATAGCATGGCAGGAGGAGCAGACAGATGAAGTTGGAGAAGGAAAAAATGGTCATTTTCATGAATGAATGTATATTTGTAGTCATGAACTGCATGTGTATGTAGTAACACTGAACTTACCCTTACGTAAGAGACCAGTTTTATTTAACTAGCAGTTTGGCACACTGCCAGTGGGGCTACAGGTTAATCTAGTAATATTCAGAGTTTAATTTTAAGTTGAATTATTTACAAAAGCGTTGTAGCATACAAATAATATATATGAACTCAGTTTTGAAAAAAAAAGAAAAACAAATATTGGTATATATATATATATATATATATATATAATTTTATATATACATACATACATATATATATATATATATATGTGTGTTGAAAACACTACATTAAAGAAATAACCTAAAATGTAATATTATGAACTACAATTTTGAGACTTCTATTAAAAAATAAAATGGTTTAGCACATACCAGCACATATCTGCCATTGTGTTATTGTGTTATTGTGTTATTCCATGCTTACTTTACTTTAATGCGCCCACTGAGCATTGGTTAATGCACAAGCCTTTCTGTTGATGATGCGGTTAATGGCACTTTCAGGAATATAATTGTTATGTAGTGCAAACTATGTGCTTTTCGACACAAAATGCTCACACATTCTGTAATATCTGAAACGTCTTTTGTGCTATGCGAATGGAAACAATGCCTGCCTCTCTGCTGAGCAGTAATCTCTTTCACCCATGCGCTAACATTGTTTTGAAAGCTTTGAATGGATTTATGGAGATTATAGCAATGGTCTCAGTCTATGATTTTCTCTCTTCACGTTGGCTTGAAGTAGCCTACTCTTGGAAGAAGAACTGTTGGCTATTTGGCAGAAAAAAAATGATTAGACCTACAGAACGTGGCTTCAACACATTTTCTTTTTTTTTTTAATAAATTTTGCTTACGTGGTTACTTTTGTAGTTAAATGGAATTATACAATAACTGATGTTAAGGAGAAAGAGCATGCCTGAAACTCCTTGCTAGCTAATATATTCTCCACTCACCAGTCCCATTTCTTCTGCTGGGTTTTGCACCTCACAAGTGCTGCCTGAGCTCTTTTTCTTTCTCTACAGTTTTGCATTGGCCACTCTAAAGGAAAGCATGGTTTTCACTTGAAAATATTTAATATTTATGATAATATAATTATAGTTGTGGGGCAGCTACTTAAGATGGCGGAGGTCTAAATTGCGGCAGTCTCTCAGGGATTTGGCCCAAATGTGTAGTTGTAGTCAACTTTCACACAAATTTCTGCCCACTTGTGCATCAGAATGACTGATGCACATGTCTTTTACAGACATTTACACCACATGCTGCCTCTACAAAGCCACCAGCATTGTGGATGACCCTACACTGCCCCCACACACCCTCTTTTCCCTCTTTCTGTCCGTCAGAAGGTTTCACACCATCTGGGCCTTCATTACCAGAATGGGGAACAGTTTCTTCTCCCAAGCAATCAGACTCCTAAATCAGAGCTGAATAACAAACTCCACATCACACACACTTTGAATTAAAGTGCTTCCTTTCTCTCAATCACACGGCATACACACACTAAACTGTTCCACATAAACAAAGAAAACTTTCTCCCCAACGGCCACTGTAAATACCCTGTATTTATATAGTGTACATTTTGTTTCTAATCCCGTTACTGCTCATTGCTATTTTTGACATTTTTTGTACATTTGTTATTTATTGTTGTTTACCTCAGTCTTTGCATCCCTTTCCAATTTTTGCACATTTAATGACTCTGCTAGAATGCAGTATAATACTATATTCAGTCACAATAGTGCTGTTATTGCTCCTGTTGACTGCTCTGTATGTTGTCTTCTTGTCTTTGTGTTGCATCTTGGGTCTAGAGGAACATTGAAATGACTAACACTTATATGACTTGATTTTCAGTGTTCTGTGTGTGGTTCAGGTGACCTTTATTTGTCGCTTTGAGTTTTAATTTCAGCAGTGACCATCCTTAACCAAAGTCACCGGGTGTGATGGAACCTGTGCCAGTATTCATATGGCGATAGACAGAGAAACACCCTGGACAGGTTGCCGGCCTTTCACATTGCAGACACGCTAAACCAATTTGCCTGACGTACATGTCTTTGGACTGTGGGAGAAAAAAAGAGTACACAGCTCCGGCAAAATCTGATGGAAAAATGAAATAAGTTTTGTAATAAAGGAAATGCCTGCCCATAGCGGTCTTAAAAGACCGGGCAGGGGCCTGCCCCAGGTGAATCACGTGTGCCACTCGACCAGCATTTTGTTTCCGAGACCTTCACTCAGCCGTGCACAGGTCCGCCCATGACTGACAGCTCTCAGTCAACACTCTGAAGTGCTGAATTAAACACAGCAATGTGAGTGAAGAAATGTGTGGAACTGGCTCAACATACAGGTCCTGTTACTGTCTATCCCTTCACAGGACATACTTTGCACATGTTTAATGTGTGCCCACAACAAATCAACCTACTTAGAAAGAAAACACAGATTTGGGTTCATTGGGTCTTTAAACAAGCCCCTTTGATGATCGGCATTAGCTTTAGCTAAGGAGTGTACTCTGCTAGCCTGCAATGTTTCTAGACTATAAAATGGGTATTAAAATGAAAGAATTTGAAGTTGTCATTTCAGGACTTACTGAATTAGTTCTACTGAATTCTTTGGAACCACATAACAAACTGTATGAATGTGACTATAATTCTCTATAATTATATAATTCCTGCCTCTCTGCTGAACCGTAATGTGAGCAGTAACTACTGAGCACTTAAATACATCAAATCTTTTCAGGAGCTCCAAGAACCTGAAAAGTCATAGTATCTCCTGGAGATCTACCTTCTTGTAATCTTTAGCTCTGCCCCTTACTGACCACATCTGATCCATCTGATTATTGGCTTTGATTACTGAAGGAGATGTATTAGATTTGAAATCTGCTAGGTAGATCTCTACTAGCAGGGATGGTGACCAGTGGACAGAACTATGTCTTGCAAAGTTCTATGTTACTATGGTCAACAGTCAAGAAATGACCCTAAGAAAAAAAAAAATCTAATTGTTTGGTCCACATTTTCCTCCACATCTATATGCATATTAGGTGGAAACGTTCTGGAACCTCCTTGACTGCATCATTCCTTTTAATTGGACACTGTGTGTGTATGTATGTGTGTGCCCATGTAAATGTTGCCTCCTAAATGTGAGAGCTTTCTTTAAAAGATAGATTGGCACTGCTGTGTATATGTGTACGGCTTCTTGTCCTTTCAACACAGTAGAGGAAGAGTTATGGTTATAAATAGCATCTCTGCGTCATCATTTTACATCTTACGTCTTCCTTTTCGTTCCGCTCAAAACAAAACCCCAGAGTAATAGCGAAACATTAGGGGGATTGTGAGCAGTGCTATCAATTAGCGCTCACCAGTCAGCTCTGAATGTAGCTGCCACTTTGCTCGCAGTCAGTGGAGACGCAGGCATGCTCTATGCCCCGCTCCATCCACTCTGCTAGCTCCAGATAGAAGCTAGAGCCCCTCCTGGGACAAAACGAAGAGCTATTTAACGCTGTAATAAGAGCCTGCATGTCATAGGGAAACAACCTTCCATTTGACTGATACGGCTGCGTGTGTGACTGAAAACATACTTTGAATCTATTTGTAAAAGCATGCTAGCTGCAGTTTGGCTCATTGCTTTGATGTACTAAGAATGTTGAAAGGGCTATGATGATGAAAGTATGCATTAAATAATCAGAAATGCTGAATTAAGCATAATACACTGCAACATGTGAAATGACTGAGACTTTTATACAAGTCTCTCATCTAGCATGTCTTTGATCATTCTCTTTATTATTCGGCTGTTTAAAACTGTCATAGAATTACATCTGCTTTCCAGTCTGCAACTTTTCCTGTTCTAGAGCATCATGTCACATGTACTGACATAGTTTTTGTTGCTTTAGCAGTGGGCAGTGAGCAGATTATGAAACAAAGTTAAGGATTAAGCAAAATGAAGTCCAACAGGATACAGTGGCAAGTTTGTTAGTGTTTAACTATTTTGGACATTTCAGTAGTGGTTATAAGTCACAATTGTGCATTCATTGACATCATAATGCATATCTGTCAGACCAACTAATGGTGACCCATAAGGTCTGTACAGTGCTACAGTGTGCTAGGAGGAATGGGTCTTATGCAGATACAAATAAAATCATAGTTGTATGCATGCAGCAAGACTTTTATATGTGTGTGATTAGTGTACAAATTTTGTCAAGTCCTAGTGCCCGTGCAAGTTATTAGTAGTCAGTTCACTACAGTACTGAAAAATTATTGCAGTATTGAAAAAAATATCTCCCCAGTGCTATGTAGTCTCCTCAAGCGTAGTGCTGCAAACCATGATGGAGGTTAACTTCCAGTATTTTTGGAAGTTGTAGTCTGTTGATGTTCTGCTCTACTGTCCTGCAACCAACCCACTATCCCTATCTGATCATACATCATGAAGAGAATTCCAGGCATGATGGGTTTATGTGATTTTGAACTGTAGTCAGCAGTTGTGAACAGGGTTGGAAGAGGGAAATTTTGTTGTCCTCAGTAAAACTTAGAAATATTGTTTTTTATGCTTTTGTTGGCATTTCTAAACAGCGTGACTAAACAGCATAGATATTTATATCTACAGTAAAAAAAGCCAGCCTCAAAACTACCATTCTGAATATGAAGCTAAGCAAGAAATACGCTGCACATAATTCGAGCTGTGAGCTTTGTGCTGAGGAGAAGTGTTTCTGAGGGATAAGGTAGGATGTTCTTTCAGTTTTGTCTGTTCTTGGGCCACTGCCAAGCGACACCATGGAACGTTTTGCACGAAAGGCCGCTAATTAATGGAGCACTTAACTAAAATGCCCAATATGATGAATCGGATCTCTGTTGTGTGCTGGCTGAAGGAATCTGCATGCACACACTGTCCTGTTCATTAAACACATTCCCCACTATTCAGCTTCTGTATAACTTGCTTGATGGTGTGAGAAGATCACTTGCATCATTTTTGCCCTTTGGAGAACACACATACACACCAAAGACACCCCCCACACACACACACATACATCTGCACTCTAACATTCACCCCTCTCACTGTGCTGAAAGGACTCCCTGCATTTGAAATCGATCTCAGTGCTGAATCAAAGAGAGTGTTCTGCTGGCCCTCAAGAGACCACCATGCTCCTCACGGCCTTCTGCCTGCTCCTGCTCTCGCGGCAGCAGGGGGGAATGTGTTAAGTGAATTGCTTATGGCGCAGGAATTTAGGTTGTGTGTGTGTGTGTGTGTGTGTGTGTGTGTATGTGTGTTGGTGTATGTGAAAGCAGGTATTACAGTAACTTATGAATGAGTGGGCCTGCAGAAGCTGGGCTGCTGTTCACACTGTGCAGGCAGGCCCTATTTACCTCACAGCATAACACAACCAGTGCCAAAATATAAACTGCAGTCATAAAGAACCATCAGTCATGCAGTTTAACCTTTCAGCACACACCTCTGATCCCTACAAACCCATGGCCTTGTGGATGGGAACCCAGTAAAGTGCAGGCATGTGCTTCAGTGAAGAAGTCTAACAATTCTTATGTTATCTTGTTTGTGTGATGTCTAACGTAATGTCTGCAGTCTGTAGATGATGATAAATCGAATCAGTTACACCAGCTCATGGGGCATGAACCACAAAACAATTTTTGTAATTAGGGGTCACCAACAAAGTATTCTAGAGCAAAACTGCCAGCAAGTCAGAGCAACGGCAGACCATCATTTCCAATGGATACCAAAGACACAATCAACATGCCTCAGTGGTAGGGAGATGTATTAGTACAATCCAGCATCTAGATCTGTTCCTGACTAACACTAAAGGCATAGACCACCCAGTAATCTAAATCTGTCAGTTGTTTACTTACTTTGAAAATGGTCTAATAGAAAAATAAGGATGCTAATGACCCAGTGTGCAATTATGTTTTCATTTAAACAAATTTATATAGACACATACAAAACACACACACACACACACACACACACACACACAAACACACACACAAAACACACACACACACACACACACACACACACACACACACACACACGCAAATACAGACTGAGATTGTGGCCCAAAGACTGTAGCTTGTCGTGCTGCGATAGTCCTCAAAGACCCTACTAATCTGTGAACAGATGTCATTTTCCAAAAGGCCACAGAGTCTTTTGTGCTAAAAAGACACAGGTTCCCCTCTTCACTCTTGCCGGGGCCAGGTCTGTAAGCCATATTCCTGGGTAGGCTCAGTGTGTGTATAGCCCTGGTGGGGGCTGGAGGCCAGAGGCTGAGGGCTGACCCATCAAAGAGCTGCGCATGGAGAGAGATAATGAGCCTGCAATCCCCTCCGCTCAGCCTGCGCATCAAGGCCTACATCAAACCAGCCTGGCGCTCTGTTCTCCACATCACGCCCACTGTGTCCACAGAGACCAGGAGTGGGTAGGGAGGCACAGACTCACACACACAAACACACACACACACAAACACACAGGACAGACAAATATAATATCATCTTCTTGATTTTTAAGTCATTTATTCCATTTCCAATCTCTTAAAGAATACTCTGCATTATTTTAATGTCATCTGTAGTATATAATTGATTACCATAGCCAGTCATTTCAATACATATCTCTGTATTTCCCTAGGTATGTTCATTTGTGTATTTCCTTAAAAAAAACAGAAAATCCATTTGTTGAGAAGTGCCTGCAGTAGAAACGTAGAAATAGGCAGTTGTGTTGCCCATTGACTTCTTTTATAAATGTGTTTGTGGCAAAAAATAAATGCTTGAGTATTTCTTGAAACATTTCCCTCTCATACACTCTATTCTATTCCACAGTTCTCTGCTTTGTTGACTTCCATCGTGGCACCTTCTCTCACTGTATTGTAATTTTATCTTCGTTTATTATTATTCAAATGGCTTGTTTTGAATGACTGAATTGGTAGATAACCACTAAATAAGTTTATGCTTGGCTAATTCCCTTTATCTCTCACATTACTGAATTGGACGCATTGCAACCCTTGAAATAATGTAAATAAAATTTGCTCCACATTTGGCTCGTGATGCTTGTGCAGGATGGCTGACAAGCCCTGAGGTTAGCAGTCATGGTTGTCTGCTGAAAAGACGAGGCCGTTGTCACCGTCTCTGTGCTGGTGTTGTCTTTCCCTAAAGAAGCCCTGACAGTGTAAGCACCAGCTGTAGACTGAGGCCTGACAGGAAACATCGGTTTGGTGGACATGCAGTGGTTGATGATAGACAGTGGGTGATTTAAAGGCATTCATTGCACCAAAAACACCACTAGTCAAATACTAGTCACTTTTTTTGACACAAGTGTACTGCGTGAGTACTGACACGACACTAAAAGTTGTTGTAAAGTCATGCCTTGGTTCCAACATAAAGACACCATCAACACAATGCCTGCTTTGCTTTGGTGACTTTGCTTTGTTGCATTGGTCTAAGAAACACAGAATTTTCTCCTGTCTGCCGGCAGTTCTGTTATGATAAACCATTTCATCTGTTGAGGTAAATGCTGCGTGTCTGTAAATGTAGTCCACCTTTTAATTAGCGAACTTGGACTGGAGATCTGGGAGGCTTTTTTTGGCTCCAGAATACCAGACGTTCTTCAAGATCTAGAGTGTAATGAGTCATTGAGGAGATAATTTTACATTTTGAAATCAATTATAGTACACTAAATGAGGATTGTATTCACAGTTTTCAGATCGAGGTTCTTTGGTTATAGAATATATGCAGAAATGGTGTGTGTTCACACATTGGGGTGACAGTCTCTATGAAGGGACAGTATCTATCACCTATCCAGGCCCTGCTGTTCCACCGCTGATTGAATATTTAGGCTAGTAACTTTATGTCTAATGGTTGACCCTCTTCACTGTTCTGTTCAGTCCTCAGTTTTTGAGCTACAGACAAGTTTGTATCATAACTTAGTTTGGGACAATAAAACTGATTTTTGTTGTTTCTCTGAAAACCCAGCCATATGCACTGAATTAATGTTTTACCACTTGAAAAGGCTGCGTATCCATGAATATGTAGCCTGCACACTCTGTGAGAAAAAAAAGTAAAAATGTAATTCATGTTTAATGCACAACGAGCCAAATCACAGCTTGCTATAATGTGGATATTGATTTTGATTAAGAACCGTTTCAGCACCACTATCTGGTATTTGTCATGCTATTACAAACATCTTGTAATATTGTAGTTTCCCTCAGCCTTAGTGCTTTGACAGAATTCACAGTTTCCTTTTTGTTTTTCATCCATCAGTGCTCTCTCACTACAATAACCAGCATACAACCACTGGGAATTCTCCCCATGGTGATAAAAAAACAGTTTTTTTTTACATGCACGATTCATACAAAGTCTGATAAATATAGGCATTATATTCTGATTCCTAAAGGTAATGTTAGCTGTCTGGCTTCCTTCTTTTTCAACTAGTGGAAAAAAAAAATCAGCCTGTCATGATATATCTATCCCAAAGCACTTATAGTTTTTCAAAAGTTCATTTAAATCATCTGAAGAGGATTTTCTTAGTCTTTTAACTGGAAAACGTCACTCTCAACACTACTGTAGGAGGCAACAGATGTAAGAACAGATGTAGCGATGGTTACATCTTTCATTTAGGCCGGAGTGCCCCTTTAACATACTGCAGTCTCTCCCAAACCTGCTCCTGGAGGCAGATTGTTGTCAGCACATTTTAGTTCTTTCCTGCTCCCAACACACCTGATCCAACTAATCAGCTCATTAAAAACCACTTGCTGGGTTGCAGTGAGTAAGTAAAAGCAGGAAAAGTACCAAACCATATAGGGCAGTAGGCCTCCAGGAGCAGTTTGGGAAATACTGATATATTGTAAAGCTTGTGCTATACTATAATGGGGCAGCAGGTGGCCTGGTGGTCAGGGAGTTGCTCCTGCGATCAGAAGGCTTTGGGTTTGGCCTTCAGGATTGCCAGTGGCACCGCTGAGGTACCCTTAGGAAGCAAGGTAGCGTACCCACACAGTGCTCCCCGGGCGCTGCATCGCTGGCTGCCCGCTGCTTCACTTGGTGAATGAGTTAAATTCAGAGAAAGAATTTCACACTATTCACACTGTGTGGTGTGTTCATGTGTGACTATAAGGGCTACTTTACTTATAAGAGAAATTGCTGTATCCGTCTTTACTAGCTTTTCCAAGATATGCATGCTTTATTTTTTTAATTTATTTACTGGCATTTCAAAGTGTAACCAAGTCCAAGCTTTTGGTTGGAGACAATGAGACTGGATACCTTGAAGTACTGAAGTGTGCTCAATGGGTAACTGTAATCTGTAACCTTGTGGAGGCTGCACCACAGCTTAAAAACTTCTGAATAGCTCAGGCTGTTGAAATGATAATGATCACGCTCAGTGCTTAAATTCAAACGAAACTCAAAGTGTTCATCTTTTCATATCTCCTGAGCCATTAATCTCTTCAGCCTTTAAGTGCAAATTAGTTCATGTTTCGTCAGTTGGTGTGTTTGGTTCAGTGGCTTTATGTCCAACTGTTCCTTTCTAGAAATAAGGATAGCAATGATGTGTGGTTGGTTTAACGGCAGGCCAGACCATTTTAGCACTCCTCTGTTCTCCTGAGGATTAAGCAAACTGCACTGGGTGACTTGAGTACATCTAGTTTCCCTGACAACCATCAACACTCTAAATGATTAAGCTGTAATTGGTTCCACGCAAGAACTTTGGCTACGATAATGTCACAGAATGAGGCTTCATGCTCGGTCTTGTCTCTTCTATGCAAGACTGTGTATGTCTTTCACTATCGCACTCATTCGTTTGCCACACTCGTCTCCCTCTCCTTTAGTCCACTTCATTTTGCCGATCATATAGTTTTGCCCATAAAAACAGCCCTGCTGTAATGACCTTCATAGCCCTCTGCGATTAGCCAAAAACATCTACCATGGCTACTATATTCTCTTAAAAGTTCATGTTCTATCTTTTGTGGGAACAGAGCTAAATGCGAATCTAGGAGTTAGTGAAGTTGTTGCAAGTGGCAATTTGGAGCCTACATCTTCAGTCTATAATGGCTTCTATTTCACTAAGAGCCTCTTTGAAACTATGCTGATGGTCAGTGTAGACAATGCTGTCTGATGCACGCTTTGATAGGCTTCCCTGACAAATACCTGCGGTCCTATGAACAGAGTTTATAAGAACCCAGTACACATTCTCTGTCTCTCTTCACTTGCCATCCCCATGGCAACTCTTTAAAATGGCAGCATACTTGCTGTTCCATCTCACCATTTCCATCCAATTTTCTGCCCCAAAATATAAATGACCGCACCTAGCGAAACAAACCGCTTTCTCACCCTTTTTTGGTCATGCTCACGCATTTTCCCTTTTCATCACAATTTTTAGATATCTGCCACATACTCAGATCTGAGTAGGCCACTAACAGTGATTGCACAATGGACTAAACATCGCATCAAATTCCTCTATATGTACACTGACTACACTGAGGGATCTGTAGGCCTTATATTACTAATAAAATGGGGCAACAGATGCAGCACCTCATCTTCCGTGGCCTCATTGCAAAACAATGCATTTATTTTCTAAAGTCAGATATTTGTTTGATTTTTAAGCTTGAATTTAAGCTTGGAGTTACAAGTGACAAAATCTGTTTTGTACTGGTATGGTCGGACTGTCTTATTTGCTTGCATGTCCACATTAATGATGCATGCGTACATACACTGTCTAGGATGGGTCAGGCAAAGCCATTCATATTTATGAGCTTAGATCTTGATGTGTAGTGTTCCCTAATGAATCTACATAGCAGAATGATCATGCTATATATTCAACAACAGCATACAAATTAAAACTACTAAATGTCTGTTAAAAACTTCTGCTCTCCATTTTTAAGCTATAATATGTGATTTGCAGCACTAACTGTCTTGTTACATGTTCTGACGTTAACAGCCCCTATTCTGATGTGATCAGACTGATCAAACTGAGTCACATGTTTAGAGGTCTGATTTCAGAAGCCTGAAAGTTGGATTTCATTTGGCTGCATTTCAAATCGGACATCATGGGGATTTCTGTCATTCTGACTGTAGAAAAAATCTCCTGAGTCAGGTCAGATATGCCAAATATTGTATTTTAGTTACTTCCAAGCTAGCAAAGATAGTATGCAATGACTTTCTTGCATGTAGGACTTTTATTGCATGTAAAAAGAGGCTCCATGCAGGAAAAAGATGGCTTGATATTGGATAAATTCTTCGATTAAAAACATAATTTTAGTGACATTCATGATTCACTAATGAGGAGATGGGACTGTCAGCTTACATTTAATTAATTGGCTCACTAACAAACAATGATAATAAAAAACGGCCTTGTGTAATAAATAGCTATCTTCTAAAACACAAATTACACACTCCCTTGTTAGCTAAGAGTAGTTAGCCAGTCAGCAACTGCTTGTGTGACTTCTCAACATGGATTTTGACTTTTGGGAGGAATACTTTTTTTTATTTGTTTGGAAATTGGATGAAATGTGTTCATAATATATTCCATCTCTTTCTTTCTCCATCAAACTTGATGTCTATGAACTCAGGACTCGACAGAAGCAGTTTTAGAGCACTGTTATCTTTGATTGGCTTTCAGCACTTTTAAACTGAAGTCTTAAACTTATATTTGATATTTTAAATTGGACCAAGCTTTCTTCTGATTGTTTTCCAAGTTGAAATGCACATTTGTTTTTACTTTGAAACTGTTAGTAAAAATTAAAGTATGTATACTAAAATGAATTTCAAATGACCTCAGGTAAAAAATCTCTTTATTTTTTACACTACTTTTATTTTGCTTAAAATGTACAGTAACAGGGAGAAATGTGCTGGAGTCCTGTCACACGAGTAAATATACTTTGATTCTTTCCTCTGCTGATGTATATTCAAATGATTTTTTTTTTCTTCTTGTAAGAATCAAGGTGGCATTTATTTGAATTGACATGAAGCTTCATCAGTTTGTAAGAAACCTAGGCTCTCAAAGCACAATATCTTGATATTATTACCAAACTACATTTTATATGACATCTCTTTATTCCCATGCTTAGAAAAAATTGGCTGGCACTGTCTTATGCCTGTTTCACACACACACTACCTCTATGTGACATGAGCGATGTGTACAGCAAGCAAATTCTACAGACAGCCTTATTTGGAATCAACAAATGCTCAAATCGGTTACTTTTTCCCCTATATATAATATGTTTAAGAACATGGTGCATTTGGTTCATGTGGGGCTCCTCCTGAGCATCACATCTTTTTGCAATGCTTTTCTATGGAGCTGTGTGTGTGCGATTGAATTCCTGTGTCAGCACTGGGTGCACCTGGAAGTAGCTGGATAAGTTTGGACAGATAGTGCAATGTAACTCTAAGACTGAATTTGAAGTCGTGCCAAACAGGAATTTGTTTTCTTCATTTTAAAATAGCTGACCACAGTGAGCAGCATCACGCCTCTATTTTTAGAAAGGCTTTACATAAAAAAAAATGATGTGTCCAAACAGATCCTCTCTCTAAACCTCATAAGATTATCAACTTTCCTTTTGGACAGTTGTAAAGACTAAAATGGACAAAAGTATTGGGACACACCTTTTCTATTCCAGCATGACTGTGCCCCAATTAACAAAGCAAGGTCCATAAAGACATGGTTTGATGTGACAGAACTTGACTGGCCCGCACAGAGCCAACACCTTTGGGATGAACTGGAATGGACATTGCGAGCCAGGCCTTCTCATCCAACATCAGTGCCTGACCTCATAAATGCTCTACAGAATGAATGGACACAAATTC
>JBBPCZ010000148.1:16552286-16567112 GCA_037974445.1 Brycinus macrolepidotus | reverse complement strand
CACAGTGGCATATATATATATATATATATATATATATACCATCAACTACTTTTACAACTAAAAATACTAATAGTAGTAATAATAACAATAATAATTGGTCAAATCAGCCAAATTTTGTCATACAGTACAGAGAGGAAATGCATGCTTCATCAAATGAAACTGGGCTATGATTAACAGTGACAAGACCCTAGAGGAGTTTTTGCAGGACGCTCCATTTATTAGCTTCACAAGAGCCTCTGCCACTCAGTACCTAGAGGTGCATGGTTATCTTCCTGCCCTTTTCAAGATATGCTTGGGTGCCATTGGAGATAATCATGGCTGTGCTCGTTTCTGTGTAACTTCGGTAATAACACATATATTAAGTAAAAATATTTCCGACTACAATATCACATTTAAACATCTATTAATTGCAAGACTTCCTTTGTGGTGCACAGCCTTGAATGCCAGTGAAAATGATTTTACATCAGAAGAGCAGAAAGTGTCAGAACACCAGACGTTTCCATTAGAACCATCCAATGGCAGTGCATTTAAAGGAAGCTAATTATGCCAGTAAGAATTCAGTAAAAGTGATTGGTATAGAGTCTGTTCCAAGTCAAAATAGCAGAGGTGACAGATTAAAGAAACACTCGCAGAGAGGGAGAGATATACTAGTTTTTTTTTTACAGCCATGGAATATCGAGGTTTCAAAGGAGAAATTGATTTTTCACCCTTGCTGGAATTTTTACGACGTGGCATTGATGTGTAACACTGGCTTTGAGACTGTGACAGTGATTTGTGAATGTTTCATCTTCTTGGAGGTTTCTTGAACTGCAGTTGCTTTAGCTTGTAAAATGTTGATTAGTGGAAATGAATCTCATTGGCCACACCCTACTCGTACGTGCATTTGTGCAGCACAAGGTTTTTTGTGGATCCCTAATGGTTTAAGGGCTTTTTTGAAGAAGTTCAGTCAATAATGCTAAGTTTCTAACAATGAATGGAAGCAAATAGCCACTGATCAGCATTATTCAAATACCTGGTGACAACTAGCTTCCAGTCATTATTAGGAACACATATTATTGAACAGCATATATGGTTGAACTGTTCCTAACTGAAGTGCTGAGTGTCTAGTTTTGCTTATATTGGTTATTTTTGCTTGTATTCTGAGAGCAGAGCAGTTTCAAACCGCTGTTTTCTTTCACTGTTGTTTTTGTTTTGCACTTTACATTAATAATGAATGTATTGTAGTCATTTAGCATTTGAGATTTAAAAGGAAAAAAAAACAAAAAACAATCTCTAAAAGGGTTAGGGAAAGTAGCATTTTTTCTTTAAAATAGGCTTGAACATACCCAGTTTTATCATTGCCAACAAGATCTTATCCCTATGCCTCTGCATGCAATGTAGTGTTAAGCAACAGAGAAAAGCCTGGTTATTCCATATACCCTGATTTAAGGTGATGTGTTGGTGTATTGCTGTGTCATTAGTGCATAAATGAAGTCTGAACTGTAACAAAACTGTAACTAAAAATAAGCCATCAATGCCATAGTTAATCACCATTTATGTGTGACTAAATATCATGACTGCCATGGCTAATTCTGCATTAACATTGTCATTTTCAAATGAAAGATTATCTATCCACTCTCTCCAATTTATGTCAACGTTTGAAATCCATGTAAAGTGAGTCATATTGGTGGTTAGAGGGCCAGTAATGCAGCAGGTCACATCGCTTTCCAGTGATATTGCAGGAATGGCTTGTGTGAAGTTGACTGAAAGCTAGCGATGCATGAGGAGAGCTCATAATTGAAAAATGAAACTTACCTTAAATGCAACTGTTTGCCAAATGAAACCATAAAGGGAACCTGGGAAAGCTTTGGATCTTTTCCCAGCCTCTAAATGTTCTGTTTTTCATATGGGGCCAACTGCTTAGCTTCCTTTTAGCATTGCAGGTGTGTTTTTTTGTGCAAATAGCTCATTCAAAAATGATTACTAAACAGGTAATTACGTAAAGAAAGGAAAGAAAAGTTTGGCTCATGGTTATGCGGCTTTGCAGTGATTTAGCAACATTTTTTAGAACTGACCCATGAAAAACAAATGATATTAGATTAAGAACAGTTTTGGATTAGATCCCCAGGTGCAGGATACGTGATGTGAGTCCAGCCATTCCGCATTAGTGGGCTTAGAGAGAGCATCTCTTTGTGCTTAACCAATTCGGGGACATTACCAGCATAACTTCTATCTGCATGAATGTTTTATTCTTTCCTTTTTGCTCAGAAACTTATTTGATTCAATGTGACCAGTGGCTGGAGGCATGAATTAATGCACTCAGTGTTTTTTTTTTTAAATATATATATATATTAAGGAAACCCATGGAACACAAACAAATTAGTGTGGTGTCCAGGCAGCATTAAGGAACATATTGTTGGTGAGCTTGATGGGGAATTAGAGTGGATGCTTCAGCAGCTGCTTTAATGCTATAGGCCACTCATTACCAGACTGCGCTGCCTTTGGCATACTGACCAAACTCTAATGGCCCTCCTTTAGAGCCCAGCAATAAGTTGCACGGAGACCCGGGGCCATACTGTCACTTTCTCACTTAACCCTAATTTGTCGGTACTGTCTACTGACATGTTCCCTTTTGTCTCTGAATGACTTTAAATAATTAAAAATAAATGAATAAATAAAAAACATAACTGGAAGATACTTTTGCTCAGTCAGCGGGCCTGGAAGATGCAGCCATGTTTTGAAATATTCTGTCCACTTATAAAACAGATTTAAAAAGATTTAAAAAGTAAAAAAAATAAAATAAAAGTAATAAAACTAAAATAAAAATAATAAAAACAAGCTTTGTTCAGGAATCTGGTCATGACTATTAGTTTTCTAGCTTGGAAAACAAACTGTACCCACATACACACATGTGAACTGAAGTGCTTCCTTCTCCTAAACACATACGCATATACACACTTAAACTGTTCCACCATGCGCAAAAGCTACTCCAGCTGCCACTGCACATACCCTTTATTTACTATATCTTGCACATTCTCTGTCTTGTTGATGGCTATTTTTGCACAATTATTTATTTATTGTTATCTATGAATCGGCTTGTGATATGGAGCATACTGTTCATAACCAATGTGTGCATTGCTGATGTTTTATATAGCAACCTATGCTCAGCTTAGCTTGCTAGCTCAAAAGACAACTAGACAACTTCAAGAATGTGGTTATGATCTTGGATGGTGGGCGGCCTGCATCCTACGAAGAGCAGAAGTGTTCAAGACAAAGGAATGAAAATATAATCTTGAGTGAAAGATAGTAGGCCCCCTGGTTGTGCAGTGATTAGCACTGTTGCCTCGCACCTCCAGGGTTGGGGTTGTGAATCCGAGTCCTGGCCTCAGTGTGTGCGGAATTTGCATGTTCTCCTCGTAGTGGTGTGGGTTTCCTCCGGGGGCTCCGGTTTCTCCCACAGTCCACAGTATGGCATTAATGACTTCAGATATTTTCAGATCAACTTATCTGTCAATAAAGTCGAAGTCGAGTCGACAAGTCGTTTGATGACGTCATCACAGATGCAGCGGAGGAACCCAGGTGTCCAACAATGAGCAACTTTTATTAAAGTTCTCCGTAACATTAACAGTCAACATGACAAATAAACAAAACAAAAATTACCTTGAATATTCTGGTATATTTATTAGCCTAAGTGCACAACAGAAAGTGGGAACAGCTTAAGCCACGGCAGCCAAGGCACACAGAATGCCACAGAATAAGTCAACACTATACACTGTGGTTGACAAAAGAGCACATTTTCATTATAAAATAAATGTAACACATTAACAGAAGAATGAAAACACACTGGCTTGCATGCTTCACAAAACATTGGATAGAGAACCATTTTCTTTATAAAATAACTGAAAATTCAAGCCTTCACAATAGCGAAACACCGCTAAGAAGGCTTTTCTGTAAAGCTCCTCAGCTCCTCTGGACTGGATGACTCCCTACAGTGCTAGCATCACCCATGTTAGCTAGCGGATGCCGTTTCAGATGGCCATAATGCTGGTACTCTTATTGTACTTTAACACCGACTTGCAGACTGTCCAGGTCACCGTGCTGTTTGTGTGGTCTAGAGTGAAGCATCTCCATACATGTGATGTGTGTCTGTCACCTACTTCCTCTGCTGCCGTGTCTTTTGTCTTGTGGTGGTCTTGTGTTTAGATTCCCCTCCACGTGCCAACGGTACTGCCCCTTTTATGAAGTGACTATAATAATTGGTTAAGTCAAGGAACGCATGTCAGTGTAAACCAATCAAAGGCAGAGACTGCATTGTGTACACAAGCGCGCACACAGAGAGAGGAAAAAAACACATGACTTGTCGACTTCTCTCAGGGGTCGACACATCCACAAATCGGCTTTTCTGTTAATGCCCTAGTCCACAGTCATGCACGTCAGGTGAATTGGGGATTCTTAATTGACCATAGGGGAGTGTGTATGTGCGCCCTGCAGTGGGCTGGCGCCCGTAGACCCCAGGATAGGCTCCGGGTACCTGTGACCGTAGTAAGGTGTAAGTGATTACAGAAAATGAATGAATGAAGGATACTATTCATACAAACCAGATTTCAGAAAAAAAACATAGTGGTGTTCTAACTTGCTAGCTTTAAAAACATCCAAGCTAGTTTAGGAATCAGTCACTATGGATGACTTTGGTTTATATTTGGATGGAGGGTAGCCAACATACAGAATGTACAGAGCTGTTTTTCAGAAGTTACCGTACACATACGTCTTGAAAACAGCTGCAGATACAGATGAAGTCATGCTCAGAGGTGCTGGTGAGCAGCACAATGCCAGCTGTATCTGCAGACTCATCCGCCAACAAGGTTCCTGTTGAAGGTTGTTGCTGCTGCTGTAGTAGCATCTGCCTGCAAAAGCTTTCTGGCACTGTCTACAAAGTGCACTAGGCTAATGGAGCATATGAGCAGTGAGGCCTTCAGAGGGGTGAAATAGGGTCTGGGTGAGAGTGGAACCTACCCATTCATACGGAGGTCCTGGCATGATCCCGCTGAAGTGCCCTGTTAGAAATCAGATGCAGGAGGACTAATGTTTTAAAAATGTTCTCTCGATTTAAAACACCAGACCTAAATTATGTTTCATTCCAGTCTAAATACTTGGACTGCGTTTTCATTGCAGATGTGTTAGCCGCTCTACTGGGCTGTGAGAAAGAGCTGCAACATCAAAAGACCCTTTCCCCCTCTCTGTCTCCAGTATTTCATCGTAAGGCAAATAAAGTTCGGAATTTGGTTTCATTGCTGTGCAGATGACTCTGTCTGCTTGGCTATCAGTCATTCTCGGTGGGGGGAACAGAGTGCTTGCTGCAAGGTCTGCATGCTAACATGTGTTCATACATTTTCTCTCTTTTTATACGAAGAGGGACATGGTGGAATCAAAGGCTAACAGAGTGTCTCTCAGTATTACCACAATACTGAAAGTATGCATGCTAAGCCCCGCTGTCACTATAAGATGAGAGGAAAAAAGTGGGTCATGCAGAGCGCCGCAATAATATTTGAGTTCCAATTGGAAACATCATCGCCTCTCTGTGGAATAGAGCGTTCGGCAAGAGACTGTTTTCACAGCCTACAAAGTGAAAATCTTTTTTCAGTGGGCTTCTCATGAGGTTAGCGACAGCCCAGGCTCTTTCCTGAAGACTTTTTTATGAATATGGCGAGGATGATGATGGCTAATTATACCTCAGTGAGCGAGCTACATCATCACAACAACCTGGGAAAGCTTCCAAAGCACCGCTCCCCCGCACACGTGCTTGTATAGCTGACGTCACAGCCGTTTGTAGTAGGCACTCTTTGAGCTATGAGGTGCAAGCCATTGGCCTCTTGTCTGGAGCCACATCATCGCTCCATCATTCACTCCTTCTTAAGTAAGTATAATGTTAAATATAATGTAAAGCACTGCACTGTAAAGAATTTGGTTGCACATGGATTCTTCAGTTACATATGAATTAATTGCAAGAATCATGATTAGTAAAGAACACTAATTTTTTCATATTTACATGTAAAGACAAGTAATAATAATTTGCATTGCCCTGTGATACAACCCTCAGCCACGCACGTTTGACACCATGTATGCACAACGCTAGCAACTTTGATGGTTCTGACACCCAGTTTGTAAACAAATCTAGGAGCAACACTGAATACTGAGCCATCAGTGCTATAATGATCTTGGTTTTGTTCTAACACAGAGCAGATATTTCATAGGGAAGAAATAATTGATACATTGTCACGTCTTCAATAGCAGTGGATTAGAAGAGGCTTAAATCCCACATCTAAAAGAGGTGTATGCTCATTCATGTGTGTGTCCTGGTAAAACAAATGCATGGCCGGTTAGGTGTTTTTTGGATGAGATATGACTCATTGTTATGTCCCTGAGGGAGTGTTTGGCAGAAACCTGGATGTGTGTCTCTGTTTGTTAGTCTCAGTGCTGGAGATGTTCTGGCTGACCAGTAACTGACCCCTCCAACTCACCTCCACTGGTGACCCTGTAGCACCCTATACCTCAGCTAACATTCAGCAGTGAAACCTGAAACTTGACAGTACCAGATTTCATTCTGAAATGACACGTAGGTATTGGTCCTTCTGAAGAGAGCCTTCAGAAGAGTTGAGTGTCTCAACTCTTAACTTTCCTTTTCATCTCTACAATAGATTGATGGCAGTGCCGGCAGATGGAGGCACTGTGACAGTGACGTTTCTAACAGTGAGTGTGACAGGGCCAGACGGGTCACATAGGACTAGACGGCCATTTAGTGTCCTTCGTAACACAATGAGTCCAGAAAAGAACATAATAGAACTAGATAATAGAGATAATAGAGAGAGTGAGAGAGAGAAAGAGAAAGCCAAAAATGCGCTGAAAAGGCATTTAACAATTCTTTCACTCTCTGATACTAGAATCCCTCGTCATACATCATTGGCGAGAAACAGCAACTCATTAGAAACTCCAAAATCAATTCAAAAGCTAACTTCAGATTTTGCATTGTTCTGTTCTTTCTGTTCTTCGTGATAATGCATTTAATTGGGGGCTCTATTCTCATCATTCTTCTACATTTGTAATGAAGTATGCTCACAGCTAAGTGGTAAACATCTCAAGGTCCAGTGCCCCTGCGCAGAGGCTGCCGTCTCAATGACTTTTTCATTATCAGTCACCCATAAATGGACTTTTAATATGAACATGTGTGCATGTTTTTCAGAAGGGCCATCTGAGCTTGTGGGTTTATTTGTGTAATCGCTTCCTCAAAAGCTGTCACAGTCACCAGACTGTGGCTGCAATTAGGAAGTGGACACTAGCAGCTCGTGGCTAAATATTTTTGACAGTTAATTACTTTGTGATTGTTTATTGTCATATTTTTTCCACCATTCTCAGATGAACTAATGAATACAGTCTGAAGGGCTGAGTATATTTCAGGTGTCTTTTTGCATTATTTCAGAATGATATTCAACTGTTCAAGATTAGTGACATACCCTGCAGGGTGACTCGGCTGTTTTAATGAGTGCTACCAGTGCTTTTCACATACTTGTTGATTTGTTTTAATGACGTTAATGGACAGTATTAAGATAGTGTCACTGAATATGCCTTATGCTTCTGCCTCTGTCATTAAGTTTGGCAGCTTGTTAATTATAACTACACAAGTTTTTCACAGTAGAGATGCATACATGGAAACATGAGTATACAAATGTATATAATGTATTTAAATATTTGAACATTCAGGTTGCCGAGGTATTAAGATACCGGGATATTTGAGTATTTGTTTAGTCAGGTATTTTAAGAACTCAAGTATTTTGGAGATTTAAATATTCAAATGGTTTTTGATTCAGTATAACAGAATCTGTCAGCAGCTACTGAGTGGCAAAGTGCTGGGGTTTCCCACCTTATGCACACTAAGTTAGGGCAGAGCTACATGTTGGGTTGGGTGAATGTTCAGCCTCTTTCTCAACAATCCCTATTTGTTGCACTTGCAGTGATGAAAAAGAGCCTGCTCAGACTTCATGAAGCATGTTCCTGAGAGAAAACATGTTCAGTTATGGAGCAGTATGCACCATACATGCCTAATCCTTTTGCCTTAAATATGTTAAGGCAGAAACAATGAGGAGCTATACCCAATACCATCTACCCTCAATTTTACCTCACATTAATATTGCAGCATGCTTCTGTGCTACCTTTTAAAGAGCATTTGCTAAGTGACATGAGCTAAAAGCTTTTCTGACAGGTCCTGTTTGCCCCCAGCTCCCTTCTGCTTCCGCTCCTGCACACTCACGTTCACTGATGCCTTTTCACTCCTTTGCCACTTTTTTCCCCTGTTTTCTACAATCTTTTTGTTTTCAGGGTCAGCAGTCGGTAAATTAGGCTGCTCTGTGAGGCTGAGGCAAACTGTTGCTGCAGGTGTGTGTGGGTGTGTGTCAGTATGGCATACAGTTATGCAGAGAGTTTCTCATAGTAGGGTGAGTATCAGGCCTCCATAGGCAGATGTGGAGAAACAGGAGTGTTTAACTGGCCTACACTTCAGTATTAGTCCTGCTTTTATGCATTTTAAGTGTTGCGGCTCAGGATAAATGTAGCAAGTGGTAGGAACTTGTCTACAGGTGTGGTGAGTAAGACTGTTATACTGTCAACGTTTATGCAAATTACCAGCAGCAGCCACTTAGCAGTGACCAATCAGGCAAAGGTGACTTGCCAGTCCGGACGGGCCTACATAGCTCTGGACACAATGGAATTGTGAAATTTAAGTCAGCCATCTTTCCTTCCTGATGCATGATTTCTTGTGTTTAGAGGCTGGTACAGTTTAAGTAGGACAGTTTAAAAATAATTTGAGAATGTGTGTTATTGGATGTCACTTGTAAACGCACAAGAGACAAATCAATTTGGAATATTTTAGCTTTGCATTAGGCATCACAGAAATAAATCATTTAAAAGGATTGTTTTTAAAATTAACCTTTTTTGTGGGAAAAAGGGGTATTATACAGTACCAAAAGAGGTTATATGACTTGTAAAAGTAGCATAATTTTCTTCCTTTTTATATAAAGCTATTTAAAAGTATACTTTTAAAGAACAGGGTAATTTAAGGGAAGAAGCCCCCAGGGCAAGATGCCTCCCCCATTTTTTCTTCCTTGATCAAATGGATTTAATCTCAATGGATTTACAAAATGGATATGGTCATGGATATGGTATCATGTGGATTTATTCCCTTGGAAATTTTTGGGGTCAGTTAATCTAATTTTAATCATTGGATAATAGTGGTAGCCCTATGGTGGCGCAGTGGGTAGCGCTGTGCCTCGCACCTCCAGGGTTGGAGGTTCAAATCTGGGTCCTGGCCTTGTGTGTGTGGAGTTTGCATGTTCTCCTTGTGGTGGCATGGGTTTCCTCTGGGGTCTCCAGTTTCTCCCACAGTCCAAAGACATACGGTCAATTTAGAATCCCCAGTTCACCTGACGCGCAATTGTGAGTGTGTGAGTGAGTGGTGTGTGTGTGTGTGTGTGCCCTGCAGTGGGCTGGCGTCCCGCCCAGGGTGAGTCCTGGCCCCGGGATAGGTACCCGTGACCCCAGTGTGGAGTAAGTGGTTACAGAAAGTGAGTAAGGGATAATAGTGGTCTAGTCCTGATTTTCTGATTTAGTCATCTCCAATTCCACCTACTAGCTAGGACTCTCCCTATCATGTGATACCACCAACACAGGGAGGGTGAAGGCTAGCAAGTGCTTCCACCAAGTCACACGAAGTGCCAGCGCATCTTTTTGGACTTCCACTAATGCAACATCGGACAGCATAATGCACTGGAAGTGAATGCTGGCCGCTAATTTGCCAATTCTGTTATGTCGCTCAACAGACACCCAGGCTGGCTAGCATTACTAGCATCAGGCTGAGTGACTGTAGTTGAGGGAAAGCCAATTGTGCTCCCTTGGTCTCCTGGTTACAGGGAACTGCGGCACCACCAATCAAACTCACAGTCTCCCAATGATAGGGTGATCACTAAGACAGTTGCACCACTCAGGAGCAACTGGTTTATGCATTTCTGTATTAAGTCAGATCAAGTAAAGTATGAAACAGTGTTCCTCTAGGACCATGGCGCAACACAAAGAACAAAAAGAGAACACCAAAAGACTACAAGTGTCAGCTGGATAGGACTAAACGAGAGAGTGCAAAAAACAGTATAACTACATTTCTATGCATGCTCTATGTTAAGTTGTGTAAGATTTTCATTATTGTTATTTTTCTTAATTCAAAAAAGTTCAGAAGTCCCTTAGAAAAGGGTCAAAATTCCCTTTTAGCATGTGCTCTACATTAGTATTTACTAATGCTTTCATAAGGATGAAGTATGAACTGCTGTTCAAGTTTGTATTGCTTAACTATGTGTTAAGTTCATGCACAGATATGGTTTATATTATCTTGTCATTTTTTTTTATAGTTTACTTGTGTATTCCATATCAATCCTTCAAAAATCAAGTGTATTAATAGAGAGTTAGTGAGTTTGAGCTAGTGAGGTCAGGTACACCATTCCAACTCATGCCAAAGATGTTGGATGGAGATCCATCAATCCAGAGAACACAGATCCACTGCTTCACAGCTGCGGGGCTTTTTTATCACTTTAGATGATGCTTGGAATCGACAGTGGTGAACTTGGCTCATGTGTGGGTGCTCCATAACATTCCATTCTACTGGCAGTTTTTTTTTTTTATGGAGATTATACAAATCTGTGTGCGTGCAACTGAACACTTGTGTATGCAGTGTGTCCACCTTGGAGCAGCTGAATTACTCTTTAGAAAGGCTGTCTACATACTATAGTATTCAAATAGTTGTTGTTATGGCTAGACTACTGGGTCTGAAAATATCTAAAATGGCAGGTTTTGTTGTGAATTCTGGATATGCAGTGGTTGTACCTACTTAAAGTGGTCTGAGGCTACTTAAAGGGTGTCCAAGGTTTACTGATGAGCGTGGAGAGCGAAGACTAGCCAAACACTAGAGCACACCTTCAGAGCCCTGCCAGAGTCCATGTGTCAACGGGTTAGAGCTGTTCTGATGGACCTCACAATATTAGGCACATTATTTTTATATTATGGTTGATCAGTGTGTATCCCCAGAGTCTTTATTAAAACTCCCTGAAGGACCCTGTCTTTGGGGGAATACTTCATTAAACAGAAATTTCTTTTAAATCTATGAATTTGTGATTACCAGTTTGTATTGCATCCAACATTGCAGATCAAGTCAAGTAGATTTTTGTTATTTACACAAATGAAATGAAACAGTGTTCTTCTAGAACCATGGTGCAACACAAATAACAAAAAACAGAACACCACAAAGAACAAAAATAGAACACCACAAGACTGCACAAATGCTGGACAGGACTAAAGAGAAAGCGCAAAAAAAAAAAAAAAAAACCCCAAGAACAACAGTACAATATTTTCCAGGACAAGATAAAATACAGTACAGTTAACAGTGCTAGTGTGAGTGAATACAGTATTATAAGACTGAGGTAGACACCGGTAAATAATTGTGCTTAATCAGTTCTGATTAAGGAGTCTGATGGCTTGGGGAAAAAACTGTTCCCCATCCAGGGAGTGAAGGCCTGGATGCTGCGAACAGAAAGAGTGAAAAGAAGGTGTGGGAGGGGTGTGTGGTGTTATCCACTTTATGAATGCAGCGTGTGGTGTAAATATCTGTAACAGAGGTCCTGATCTTTTCAGCAGTCCTTAATATCCTCTGTAGCGTCTTACAATCCAATGGAGCACAATTTCTGTACCACGCCAAGATGCAGCAACAGAGAATGCTCTCTACACTCGCTCTGTAGAATGTTGTGGGAAATAGGGTGTGGAGGTTGGGGAATGTGCACTTCTCAGGAGGTAGGGATGCTGCTGGGCCTTCCTGGCATCGGAGCTTGTACTGAGGGTACACCTGAGGTTCTCTGTGATGCGAACACCAAGGAACTTGGTGCTCTGGATGATCTCCACTGAGGAGTTGTTGATGCTCAGCAAAGAGTGATCATGGCGTGATCTCCTGAAGGTTGTTGGCTCTGCATTTGCACCTCATCTCTGTATGCCACGTCATAATTCTCACTGATCAAACACTCTCTTTAAGCAGTGGGGCATGATGAGTGGGACTGGGGGGAGATGTTCTTGTCTCTTATAGTGGACATATACTGTCAAAAATGGGAAAACAGACTCCACAGAAAGAGGCCGAGATGAGGGAGGGAGGGAGGAAGCAGCTGAAGTGTGTGGACTGGGAGGTTACAGAGCTGTGGGTGCGTTAAAGTGGAGAATGAAGAGAAAAAGGTTGCAGAAAGTGAGAGAGAAGCAGGATGAGAAGTGGACTAGGAGTGTTTTGAGAAGTGTGTGTGTGTGTGTGTGTGTGTGTGTGTGTGTGTGTGTGTTCGTGCACCACCATACCTGTACAATGGAGAGTGAGCTTCCTCTGCCAAGCTTCTCTTAACGAAAAACTCTCAGTTCCCCGCTGTCTCTCATCCATCAGGTAAAATAGAGGCAGGGCGACACACTGACATGAGAGAGAGCCTCTGCATCTCTAAACTACAGCATGGAAAAAGAAACCAGTCATTGACTAACTGGACTCTCCACAGCTGTCATTTTCCCAGCCTTATGCTCCTCTATATGGAGCAGAAGTTCCTGCAACTCTTGTATAATTCACCTGAATACACACTGGGCTTATTTACAGCTTGATTATCTTGCCAACGTCAGCATATTCACATCGGACATAGTGAAATGCATAGTAAAATGGATGGAAGTGCAATCTGTGCTTTTGAATTTTTTTCTTTTTCTGTCAATACATAAGAAACACCATGCTGTCTTTATTATTGAACACACTCTGATAACATGAATGAAATTCATATCTCTAAGGAAATGCTTTTTTATTTAATCAAGATAAGAATCAAAAGGTGTTTGAAATGCATAGTATATGTATGGATTTGCTTGCAAAAATAGTGGTCTGTAACACACACTAAATAAACATCTCGTCAGATTGTTAACGATACAAAAATACTGCAAATAAAATTATTTGTTGGCATTTTAACTTCAGTAATTTTTCCGATATCTTATCCCATTGTAATCCATTGATCAGTTAGCCATTTTCAAGTATTATTATCTATACAGAGCAGAAACCTCAACTGATAAAGTCATTTAAAATAGGTAAATGGGTTGTATAACTTTATAATAGTCTTGTAAAAATCTCATCATGAGAAATATGAGATAGTTTGGCAGGATTTAAGCTGCCTAGATATTACTTACCAAGATATTTTTAGCAGTTCTGGATCGTTCTGTTTGTCTGTAGTAGCTACAGCTTAGCCTTGTCAGAATGCTGATACGGAGAGACTCTGTGTGTTAGCAAGTGATTCACACTCCTGAGTAAATCCCAGAGGAAGAGCTTTTCTATAATGCAATTATGTAAATGTGTTGTGATGTTTTGCTTAATTGCTTAAGGAGTAAATCTATGCTCAAAATATTGATATAGCAATGCACAGAAATTCAATTCCCCACAGTCTACGTGTTCATGAACACCTTTAACAATATTGACTTTAAAAATGTTTGTTTTATTTGCTTTCCTTATTTGGTATGATGTTCTATAATGATGTTATCATGAGGTTTCTGCTACGCCCCAGCCCTCCACACTAGACATGCATTTAGGTATAATGCACCTAGCTTAATATTAACGTTCTGCTTATTCTACACGCTAACATTATGTTTGCATGCTTTTATATGTGGACCTATGTGATACCCTTTAATTCTAGTGGTTCCTGGAATAAATCAATTGGTCAGAACTGCATTTCCCTCTTTAAAGCCAGATGGCTCTTCTCTCATTAGGAAATAGAACTGGAATTAATTAATGTCTTAATTTGCAATGTAACCTGCTTTGATTAAATTGCTGTCATGAATGGTATGTGAGCAATCTTATATGCCTCTTAGACTTACAATCGTACGCTGAAGTTTAGTTGCCCATGATCAAGTTATGTTTAATTAATTTGAAAGTAACAGAGAATAAACTGCACATTTTAAACCAATGCAAATTTTCCACCCGTGGGACTAATAAAGGGTTATCTTATCTTATCCTATCTTATCTTAGAGCAGAAACACTTTTAATAATAATAATAATAATAATAATAATAATAATAATAAAGTAATAATAATAATAATGTGGCTTATGCAAAGGTTTTAGCATATTTTGTAATTTTACAAGAATGTTATAAGATAATATTGAGCCGCATCCCACTTGGTCATATTTGTTTAGCTGGAAATGGACAGAATCAGCCAACAAGACTGGCTGTAAAATTCTCTACAGACTGGCTGTAACAAACGATATTCAGATTATTCATTGACCTCCCGGTCATGAAAATGATTCATTAGTTACTGTTGGGACATGGTTCATGTTCAATAGAATTGGCAATGCTAACGTTCCTCTTCCCTAGACTGTGATTTATATAGAATAGTGGGTTACACCTTTGCCCTCCATCCAACAGGTAGGACTTGACAAGTGCATCATGATAATGGTCCCTGGGAAAGACTATTACATTAGCTAGATTAGTTACACTATGTGCCCAAAAGTAAATGGACCACTTGATAATCATACTCTTAGAACTTGATGGACTTCCCATTTCAAAATTATGGGCATTAATGTGAAGTTGCACCTCTGGGAAGGCTTTCCATAAGATTTTGGAATGTTGAAGTCAAAAGAGCATTTGGAAGGTCAGGGACTGATGTTGGACATGAAGGCCTGGCTCGCAATCACTGTTCTAGTGTTGTCAAAAGACCCGGTACTTCGGTACCAAGTCGGTACTAAAAAATTTAAATGTTACGGTACTAGGTTTT
>JBBPCZ010000148.1:16535668-16550687 GCA_037974445.1 Brycinus macrolepidotus | reverse complement strand
GAAATTGGTACCGAGAACCGTGGATTTTCACTGGTATTGGTACCGAATACTGAAATTTTGGTACCGTGACAACACTACACTGTTCCAATTCATCCTAAAGGTGGTTACTTGGATTCAGTGCTCTGTGCTGGCTACTGGAATTCCTCCACACCAAAACCATGTGTGACGTCACTGGACAAGTAGGACCTCAAGGACACAGAACCACAGTGAATCACACAGTGTTTGTTTGCAACGTTCATGTGGGAAAAGTGGGGAAGTGAATGTAGGTGTTGAGATTGGCCTGGTGGGAGTGGGTCAAGGAGTGATGGGACTCACGCTAGCTGGGCTTGAAGGCTCTCGTAGCGGTGAATGGTTGTGGAGCGGAGCAGAGGGTGAAGAGCTGGCAGCATCTCTGCGTGTGTGTCTCTCCCATCAGCCTTTGACCTAACGCTCACCTTACTGGTCACCATACAGAAGCCCTTTTATACCCTTTTATACGGCTCCTCGTTGACGGTGAGCAGTAGATTGCTGCTAGGTGATCCATAATGTGTGGGGCTCGACTGTCCATAACAGAGGTGCTGAACAGACACAGGGTGGTTGTCTTGGCAATGCTGGCAGGTGGGAGCTGTCCCTTCAACACCTCTGTTGTGGCCCAGTGAGGAGCGCTTGCCTTTTAACTTGGGGATTTAGGCCTGCCCTCACACATGGACCTTTATGGACCTCACTTTGTGCACTGAGGTACAATCATGCTGGAAAAGGGAATTCTTGACATGAAGTTAAAAGCATATAATTGTCTAAAATGCTTATATACTGTAGCACTGACATTACCCTTTACTAAATCTAAGGGACCTAGCCCAAATCTTGAAAAACAGCACCAGACCACTATCCCTCCTCCACCAAACTTTACATTCCAGAGTGTAGCATTCTCCTTGCATCTGCTGACCCAAGATTTGTGATTGATCACTCCAGAGAGCAAGTTTCCTCTGCCCCAGCGGTGAAATGCTTTACACCACTCCAGCAGATGTTTGGCCGTAGTGATCGTTGACTTGTGTGCAGCTGTTCAGTAACAGTTTTGTGCTGATGTTGCATTTAAAAGGCAGTTTGGAACTCTGTAGTGAGTGATGTAACAGAGAAAAAGTTATGTTTCCATTTCACAATTATAGCACTTAGACGTGAGGCAGATCTAGCAGGCGAGACATTTCACAAACTAGTGATAAAAGTGGCATCTTGTCATAGTGATACGTTTAAAGTCACTTAGCTCTTCAGTATGACCCATTCTACTACCTGTGTTTCCTCTATAGAGATTGCTTGAATTTATGTACCTAGCAAAGAGTGTGGCTGAAACAGCTGAATTCAATAATTAGAAGTGTCCACATACTTTTGGCCATGTAGTGTATGTCTGTAACATGATTATACTGGACAAAACTGGACATCTATGCTGTGCAAATGCAAGTCACCCATTGTTCCTCCTTTTTGATTTCAAAATTAGTGGTTGTTTGTAAGAAGGCTATTTTGTCATTTTCAGTTAGTCTAAATTGTTTGATTTGAGACAAACTCCTTCCAGTCATTGTAATCAGAGCAGGCATTAAAAAACAAATGAAAGCACTGCTATCATGTTTGTGTTTGAAATCTTGAGCAGTGTTCCTAGTTGTTTTGGGATTTTCCTTGTGTTTTTCTTGTGTGTATTTTTGATGGTGTCTTTGGACCCTGTTTTTGCTTAGATAATTATCATCATTGTGTTGGCGTGTGCCTGAAGCAGTTATCAAACTGTCGATAGCAGGTGCTCATTATTGTGAAGGCCATTCAGGAATAGTCTCTGCTCCTGGTCAATAGTGCTCATGGAGTTTCTGTGTCATCCCTATGCTGAACTAAAATGAACTTGCCATTGTATGGGACAGCGAGGCTGCCGTAGAGCTTTTATGGGGACCTCATGCTTCTCCTTCAGGGCTTTCTAAAAGCAGTGTATATTATCCTGCCACCCCCTAGGATTCTCTCAGTGTGTGTACAATATATAAAATATATGTAGTCAATTTAAATGCCATTGTTGGCAGTTACAGCTTAAGAATGAAACTTTATGTAGCATTATGGTTCAATTTTGGCTCATTTTGGTCTTGAGTTATTTAGACAATTTGTCTGGGATCATTGTCTTGTTGCAATGTCTGTATTCCCTTTCTTGCCATATGAGATTAAATTACCTCAAATATGTTACAGGATATTGCTCCAGTGATGTGTCATACCAAAGTACAGTTTACAGAGAAGCAGCCCCATATCATGATGCTCCCACCTTTGTACTTCCCTGTGGGGATCTAAATACTTTTTTTTCATGCACATTTTTTTTAATTCTGTTTTTGACAGAGGAGTTTCTTATTTTTCCTTGTGTAGCTGTTGTTCCTGCTGCTTTCCTGTGCATCATCCTGGTGGCTTTTTTCTTACCTTCCTTATCATTAGTGTGAAAGAAATGTTGTCAGGTGCACCTGTTTGGGGACAATTAGTTGTGGTTCTATGAAGTTTTCACTTCCATATTATCAAACCAGTTGTACTGAAGAGTTAAGTGTTATTTAATCATGTTGTCTCTAAGAACTTTAAAAAAGTATATCACTTTCGTCCAATTGCTAGTTGTTGCATAAAATCTTCCCTACCAAAGGCAATATCTTTTATAATGACACAATGCGCAACTTGCAGAAGAGCATTGCAGAAGAGCATTGTGCTTATGAATGAATAATCACAAGAAGACAAAAGATATTATGTATATAAATTTGAAGTGGATATATCCACTGGAAGTGTATTAAATAACAAAAACAATAGTGTCTGAGTACTTGCTCCCCTTTACTGTATATATGTTGTATAATTAAACACTATAATTGAAATCACACACACGCTGTATTCTCTGTGGTTGTTGTGGTGAGTCGAATAAGTAAAGATGAATAAATAAGCAGCATTTGTGCAATAGACTGTGCTTTCTGTAACACTGGTCTTTGATGCCTTTTTTAATCCTCTCCTCCTGTGTGTGGTGGCAGAGTTGGCGAATTCTTAGGTGGTTGGCGAACCGTATACAGTTGGCGTATATAGTTGGCTAACATGGTGCGGCTAATTTTGCACCCCTTCGCGAGTGAGACAATGCTTGTGCTGCTAAATACCGCCTGTCCCCAGACTCCCCGTGTTGCCATGCCTGTCTCCTGTGAATGTGAGGGTGGATTGAGCTTTGTTTGGGTTGTGTTATTGGATAAGTGGAGCGGTGGATGTTGCGTACGTATAGAGTAATAGGCGGGTGCATAGCCTCTGTGTCTGCGTGGACAGGCTCTGTCTGTGCGTTGCGCTGGTGTGGGTGGCTGGATTGACAGTGTGCTGCATGGGTTTTGCACAGAGCTGATTTCTCCAGCACAGTCATTAGCCTCAGTAATAGAATGCTGTCATTCTACTAGTGAACCCACAGGCCAGTACATGAAGGCCGAAAGCCCTCTACTCATTTGCAGTAGCTTTTTCTCGCTCAACAGTGTCTTTGCATGTGTCGTCTTTTTTCCCCCTCTTTATGTGTTGTTGAAGGCTCAAGTAAACAGTCTGTCGGAGGATGGAAGGCTTGTAAGAGTCTATTTGGTGCTACATGTTTTTATTTGTCCTCTTGTGTTCTCCTCTTCTTTTCACTGGTCTGTTGTATTTCCTTTCTGACTGTTTTTCTGTGTTTTTTGAAAAAACGCACACACACACACACACGCACACACACTTATACATACACATACACACAGAATGCTGCAGTGCAAGGGACCTTTTTGTCTTCTCATTAGATTTGGATGTTATCAGTGTCTCCCAGCTCGATATCACACATCAGGATTAGCTCTGCTATTTGGCAGCTTTAGTCTCGCGCAGCCTGCCGCCGTTTGTCTTGCCTCTCAATCGCTGTTTTGGGCGGATTAGAGTGCCGTTGTCTTTGGATTAGGCTGATGCTGTGCTGCAGTGGGAGAGGTGGCATCTGGACCCTCTCTGCACTGCTGAGCAGAGGATCGCTCCAGACTGCCCAAGCTCCCTCCTCAAATCAGACTGGTGATGAATGAAGAGCAGGTACACCCTTCAGACCGTGGAAATCTTAAAATGCATGAGGTTTCTCAGTTAATGGCACTTTCATACATGGAGCTCATCCCTCACCCAAGTGTTCAGGGTTCAGCAGTGGATATAAAGACGTTTGCCAAATAACAAAACAAATTTTGGTTACATCCAAATCAGACCCCATCAACATCCAGTCATTTCATGAGACTAGTATCTGGATTGGAATGTGATCAAATTTTAACTTCATGCATTGGTAGTTAAATGTATTTCAAACTACTCAGATAGAAATTTGATTACTGTGTGGTTGCGAATAGGAAAATCAGCTCAACAACCAGTCAGCTATGTTGCTCTATAGAACAGAAAAGCAGAATTTTTCACAGCACAGTGTTTACAAGAAAATTAGTCTCCTGTGCCATCGTTGATGGACAATGTGTGTTAAAATGCAATGTCTTGTAGCAAGACAGTGAATAATGACAAGGTGAAGTAATGGTTAACCAAAGTCGCGCTTTATTTGAGCTAACTGAACCCATTCAATCAAAGTAGGCTACTGCATTAAACTCAGAGAAGAAACTCAGAGAAATGAACTGCGGAGCAGCAATACCTGCATTAAGTGGTGGCAATCCAGAGGGTGGTCTCTTCTCCATAAGCAGAACAGCAGGGGGAGGCATCGTCATTGTACTGGGAGGGATGGATACATTTACAATGAAATAACATCTGGCATCCAAACCATCTTGTGAAGTGATCTGAACAATCAGATTAAAATCTGTTTTAAATGAGTTTTGACTTACGTCAGCATTTTTATGTGGATGAGAACAAAACGCATGAAACAACCAAATGTACAAGGATCTCAATATATTTTGTTAGAAAATGTGGCCATAAATTCCTTAATCCCAAATTCAGAGTTAAGTCATTTTAAATAAACTTGCTGATGTGGTATCAGACACTGTTGACATACCATAATCTATAAACTGGAGAAAAGTAAAAATAGGTTTTGTCTTCTACAGTTGTTTATCTCTGTGAAATAGTTCTGTCAGTTTCTTAGATGACAATGTCACACAGTGTTTTTGAGTGGGTAGCGCTGATTCTAGCAAAGTTGCAGTCGTTGTGAAAATGAAAATATTTATAACATTGAAAGAGAAGCAACTGGCATTTCACACACAGCAGCATCATCTTGTGCTTGCAGGCAGAGATTTCAAAATGGAACATGAAACAGTTTATTGTTGAAAGTAAATGTGTTGCTTGATGTTATTTAATTCCCTTATTTTTTTTAATTTCGTGAGCTTGTCGTTCACTTATCTCTACAGATATCTGTGTGACTTCTACCTACTTTTTTGTACTGTTTTGCTACTAGCACAACCGCTCTTCAGAAGAGGGTGGTTATTGAATTTTGTTTAGCATCTACCATCAAAGAGTGAGAAAAATAATTGATTACAGCTGGGCTGCTTATGTAAAATAAATGTTTGATGGCATGGTAGATGCACTATGATTTTATATTGCTCTGAAGGGTACAAAGAAGCTTTCTTTTTTCTTAATTTTTAACACACCATTGCTGCCAAAGGCCGTTTTAAATCACGAGCAGTACAGCTGGTATTGCAGAATGTTTCTGTGATAGTTTTGTTTTTAACCAGTCATAAGTTGCAAGAATATGTTGCAGGGAGGTTTTATAGATCCTTTTGGAGGCATATCACTCACGATAAGCGACAGAAACTCGATTCAAAGCACTCACACATTACATACTAATACTTTGCTGATAGTTAAAACATTGGAAATTTGCATTCTTCACTTAAAAATAGTCCTCACAGCGGACTAAAATATTTTAATAGAGGTATACATAATACACACACGTGCATATGCACAATAGCATGTGTGCAACTATAATTGTTGTTTTTTGGTTTGTTTATTTGCACTGGGCCAAAACGAAAATATTGTTGCACTATACAGTCTTGATTAGAAGCACACCAAACATGTCTTGGCATATTGGCTACATTTGGGACATCTGACCATTACACCAACAGTGACTTTAATGACATTGCATTCAAATACATCGACTTTCATGCGGAGTTGGTTCCCTCTTTGCAGCTGCAACAGCTTCCACTCTTCTTGGAAGGCTTAGCGTTGTCCAAAATGTCTTGGTATGCTGAAGCATTAAGATTACCCTTCATTGGAAGAAAAGGGCCACCTGAATACAATAATTAAGAGGTGTGTCCCAATACTTTTATCCATATACTGTAAGTATTTTTATTTTTTAATTTTTGGATGAACCATTGCTTTAAAATCACTAGTTATGTCCTCCTGAGACTCAGCAATTCATTTTTGTCCACTGTAGTGGACATGAGTAGGACCTCTAAGTGAAGCATGGCTTACACAGCTCGTGGAATTTGTTTTCAAAATGACAGACATCACATCTTCTAAACTTTTTGGTGACGAGGAAAATAATTGATCAGTTTATTTGTTTCTGTTTCTGTTTCTGTTTCTGTTTCTATTATGTTTCTGTTGCTAATAATCATTTTGTTTTCTTCAATATCAGAGTCTAAACAACATGAGAGTCTAAACCCTTTAAAAAGACAACTTTTATTCAGTGTCCTCTATAGTGGACGTCAGAACTTACTACTTCCTGTCTTAACCAATCGGAAGTAGAGCTCTAGAGCTGGCAGTAGATTTGGAATTTGAAAGCTCAGAGGAGGACACTCAGCTTTCAAGGAGCCTGAGCAGGGACAAAGTAATGATACCCGCTGTCCATTATGGATAAGAAGCAATGCTGAAGCCACAAGTCTGACGTTTGTTGGGATTATAGAACGTGTCCAGAAAGTTTTAGTTGAATTTACACACACACACACACACACAAACAAACACACACACACATACACACACACAAACACAGATACAGGCGCAAATCTGCATATCAGATGCCCAGATAAACATATGGATCTTATTCATGTAACACCTGGAAGTACAGTTAACTATAAGCTGAAAGCTTGATTTCCCAAAATATTGAACTGTTGATTTATATACTTATGTTCACCGTCTGAATAGGGGGATATATGTAAAACCATTGGTTTTTGTGACATCACAAACACAGTAAAAGAGTCAAAGTGGTCTATTTTTGCTGGTCAGTTTCTATACATATGCACAGATGGACTGAGTGATTAAATAGTATGTTTTAAAAGTGTAACAATGATTATTTACCACATTATTTATGCTAAAGTTTACTACAGGGGATATATGATAAAAAAAAAAATTGAAAAAAATTCCGGTAACATTTCTTTCAACCATAATACTTAAATAGAAAATTTAAGTATTAAAAAATTAAAAATACCAAAAGGAAGGCATCTATGTATGTCTATATGTACTACAAAGTAGATTCTAGTCCTACTGAATTGACGTGTTTTGTCACAGAAGCAGAGAATGTGTCCTTAATGACCTTAATTCTGTGAGAGATGTTGGAGCAATGGCTGAGGTGCAGGAAGGCTGCAGGCTGAAAGAATGGATGTGGTGGAGGTGGCTGTGAGAGAGTAAATGTGAGCAGTGTGCCATTTATAGAGCTGTGGCTGATTTAGGAGAATGGTTGGAGCAGAGACTGTAGATCCCACCCAGGCTCTCCCAGACCGGGTCCCTCTTTTTTTTTTTTTTCTACTGATGCTGTGTGCAGCAGGAGAGGGATTTACAGAGATGAAGAACAGAGCGCTTTGCTTTCTGTGCTCCAGCCCTGATCCCACACCTGTCCCAGCCTGCTGTATTTACCAGGAGGAAAATACGACCCCACAGAAATACCACCTACCAGCATCTGCGTGCAGGCTCTGAGAAGAAGGTTTATATCCCAAATCAGTGCCAAGAATCGTCAGCCCGATTTGAGGGAGAGAGTGAGGTGAGGAGAGTCGGTACAGGCTGAGAAAAAGGAAAATGCGATGAAAACAGGGAGACAAACAGGGATTGATGATGCTTATTAGGATAAACTATATCGATGGACTGTCCACTGAGGAGTGCAGAAAGCAAATGAGCATTCATCCAGAAGTGGATTCAGCCATGCAAATAAAGCTCATTAATAATTGATAAGTGGAACTCGTATGTGAGCTTCCAGTGAGAGGAAAAAGAAAACACGCGCATCCCCAAGTGACCCCCCACATCCTGCTGAGAAGCTGTCAGTAGGGACATTGGCAGCTCCGACGATCTGTCATCCATATTCCTGCCTACGATGTTCCAGCTAATCACCACAGCTCCCGGGACAGCAGGGGACCGCAGTCACGTGGGCTTAAGCTGACTGGATTCAGATGACAAGCCTGTCACATTAGCCAAACATACTGACTGCCCACCCTCTAAGATGTCTGTCCAAGAAGGGCCATGTTGCCTTCCCTGGCTGTGGTCCACCCCGTTCCTGGAGCAGACGGCTATCCCGTGGCTCAGCTTAGTGCCACTCTCCAACTTGGACGGACAGCACACTTTTACACAGCGAGGTGACCGAATGTCACTGTAAAGTCACTGCTACCCAGTACATAATGCAAGACTAGTGGGTCGCTAGGCTAATTGATATAAATAAGCTTTTACCTCGGTGCTGATGGCTCGAGAAAAATCTCGGCTGTAACAGTGCAACCCCATTCATCACACCGGAGGAATCGATCAGCCCTCATTTTCTCTACAATACTCTTTGCATGAGAGTCTGTAATGTGGACGGGAAAGAGAGGAATGGCAATTAAGACTTTGTTCGGGTCCAAGTTCAAACAGCCGGGCCATCGGATTGTGTCTTTGTCCGTTTGGAGCGTCTCTACCAGCTAAGTTCAATCACTGCAACGTGTCACTCTACGCACTTGTGGATCAAGTTGGATGTTTACTTTGTTAGGGATCGATGCGGCATTAATCAGCCGGATTCTGCTTTTGTTTACCCGAGTGGCCCTCTGAGGCTGGAGTGTTTGGGTGGGCTCTTCGTAAACACTCTCCATCCAGAGGGAATTGAAGAATAGACTCTCAGTCAGCATTTGTCCTTATTCCAGATGCCTCATTGATAATCGATTTTACTCCACTTCACTGTATAGCCTCAGTCCCACACACAGCCCCACTGACCCTGAATACAAAACTCATGTGGCGCTGTCGGCGGTTGATTTAGGAGAGGAGTTTAGGATTAGAACGAATCCTTATCAGTAAAGCCATTCCCACATTGCATTCCTCACAGTCACACACGCTCACCATTAGTTGGAGCAACTCTGTGCTTTCAGTTGATTTGAATCTAGCTCAGAGAAGTGACCACTTTCCACGGGTAAGATGAAGTGCTTTGTCTTTTTGTTTTTCATTTTGTTTGTAACTGCGTCTAGAAGGACACTTTGGGCTCAACAGACGAAGTCTTTTGCTTAGTGAAATGCAAAACATGCTTCTGTCATGCATATGCATTCGAGGTAGGGCTGCACGAAGAAAAGTGTGCGGAGATATTACATGTGACATGTACGACTGATTACAAATTTGACTTGATTTATTAAAATTCATGGCGCCACATGGTGGCCGGTTTTGTGTTTATTCTCTGCCTCGCTGAAAATTGCATAGGTGTCTCAAAAGACGTATGGTTGAGACAGCAGCCGTTGCAATTAGGGAGAGGCATGTGCTGGAGGAATGTTTACCATGAAAATAACCGTTCGAACTTTCTGAATCAGATGTATGTATGTGATGCAGGTGAAATTTGGCTAATTTTTATGCAGTTAGTAGGCAGGGCTATGCGTAGTGGGTGAACTAGAGGTGGATTAACAGCAGCATAACAATTACCATAAGTAACAGTGAACTGTAAAACTCCAGTTCCCTGCAAAACAAGACATGGCACATATTAGAGTGAGAGGCTACAGTCTTGAAGTTATGCACTTACTGCATATATGAAACGTATGATACATACACGTGGTTGGAACACGCGGCTCACTGGACGTCAGTGATGAATCCAGGAAACCACCTCATGCCTTTAACCACCTATAACTTTATTTTCACATTCTTTTTAAAGTGGCATTTGGCAGACGCCCTTATCCAGAGCGACTTGCAGTCATTAGTTTCAGGGACAGTCCCCCTTGAGCAACTGAGTGTTAAGTGTCTTGCTCAAGGACACTATGGTAGAAAGTGGGGGTCTGAACTTGCAGCCTTGTGGTCATCGGGTTCACAAGCAAGTGATTTACCCACTAGGCCACTACCATCCTTTCAAATGAACTGAAAGTCATAAATACATTCTGAATAAGCTTATTTTGTCCAGCCATGTGACTATAACAAAAGAAGCTGTTTTAAATGAAAAAAAAAAATCTCTCCTTCAGGGTCACATTTAAATAACACAACAATATTTAACTGCAATTAACTACAGTATTGTGATTCATTACGCGGCCTAATTCCTAATCTTAAACATCTGCACCGTCCCCCACCCTAGCCCTTACAGTTTGCATTATTAAACAGGCTGGATTCTGGTGTTTTAAAGACCCATGTTGGGTTTCTGTACTAAGTAAATTATTTTATTTTATTTTTTTTAGGGAGAGAATCTTTCAAAAACCTTTATTTTTAGCGTGTGACAATTTTGCTATTCAGTCAATGTCCTAGAAATGATCAGAAGCTTATATAACACTTTCCTGTCTTATACAACACTTCCAGGTGTTACATGAATGAGCTCCATATGTTTACCTGGCCATCTGATATGCATATGAATTTGCGCCTGTGTGTGTGTGTGAGTGTGTGTGTGTGTGTCTGTGTGTGTGTGTGTGTGTGTGTGTGTGTGTGTTTGTATGTGGGCAAAAAAGAGAAAACTTTGGACGCCAGCAATGTAAGGACATACCCTACCAGTGGAATACTGCGGATTTAATTATGCATGCGTTTATCTTAAAGTACTTACATCAGGTATTTTCCGTCTGCTTGCTGTGCTTATTTATTTCTAATTATGGATTGGAGGAACCTCCATGGAATGGGCACCTTCCCAGAGGCTTGGAATCAAAGCTAGAGGAGATGCACTCTGGGACTGAGGGGGTTCGGGGGAACGCAGAGGAACACTTCACACTACATGAACCCCCTCTACACTTCCTTTGTTTTTTGCTTTCCTCCTTGGGACGATACATTGCCAAGCAAGAGAAACAGCAGAAGTTCTAGATGAAGGGGGTAGCAGGGGTTCGGTGTAGAAGAGAAGCGGCTGTGCTCTGCTCTCTCCACAGGTGTGCACCAGGCCTTTGTTTTCTTTTTTCCTTCTTCCAGTCACAGTGCAGTACATTATGTTGCTGCAAAAGTGTTCTTTGTCGGTGTTGCTTAGTAGGATCCTCTTGAAGGCAAGAATTTGGCAAAAAGGACTGCCATTCTACATCTAACTTGTGCTTCCTATTTCTTCTCAAATCTTTGCCAATCCACAATTTTTACACTCACGCACGTTCTCCTTCAAAAGAATTTCATTAACTTGTTTTTCTTGACCAGAAGGCCCCAAGCCTCTCTCTCTGCATCCTCATTTCTCATTTTTGCTGTTTCTGATATTCCATTCAATAACTTGCCTCCTGGCGTCCTCTGCACCGCTCCCTATTTAAGATTCATTTCAGGCGAGGCAGCAGCTTTGTGCAATTTAGGAGCCACTAGCTCTGATTTGAGCTTTGAATCCCTGTTAGGCATAGATTGATTTCACATGGGCTCATGGGGCATCTTACTATGCCTGCTTGCTGCATGACTTGTTAGAAGAGACACACACACACACACACACATGCAAGTCCATAGGACAGTACTGGATCAACGTCATGGCCAGGGATTTCTGAAACTAGTGACACCAAGAAGAAAGTGATGTGGTAAAGAAAAAAAAATAAAATAAAGACATGCACGAGTTTCACATTGACGTCTCACATCTAGCCACTTCAGAGCAAAGGCTGAAGGGGCGGACTGCTTCACAATGAAGTCCTGAAACACTCCTGAATGAGAAATTCCAACTTCTTCCATCAGGCTCTCACTGTATACTTGCATAAGTTATGGTGCAATAGGTTTGAAACGTGCTTTGTGTAAATGTGGTTAAAGCAGATGTAAATGCACAATGTGCCCTAGGACATGCTCTGATTATATTAACATTCTACCTTCTATTAGGGGCAGTTGAGGTTGCTATCAAGGGCTTTTTTTGGATGGATTTGGTGTGAAAAACTTCTATGTTGTATATGTGTTGAAACAAGTGACTGAAACCTTTGATAAAGGCCGTACATTGCACAGCTAATTTTAACTAAATATGTAAGTGTCTAATTATAGGCTTAATATGTAACCCTATAATTGAACAAATCTCAGGTCAAGATCCAATTTGAATTTCCATTCTCATGCGAAGATTCAATTAGATTTTTAAAAATATTTTATTTATTAATGTTTTATGTGTGTTGTATGATTGAATGTTTATGTCTTGATTCTACAGAGCTGTAATTATATTTCATGGATTGACTCAGATAAATAAATATCAAATTTAATTTTGTTTTCTTTTTTTCCAGTGTCTGCTGCATTCATACAAAATAAGTAGTTTATAGTTTATAGTGAAAGTAGTCATTTCAGCATGAGCTTGTGAATAGCATAAGCCCCTCCCTGCTCCCCTCTCACTTTGTGCACCCGGATGGGAGACTAAAGAAATGTAGCGCAGTGTATCAGAAACCTGACTTTTCAGAGCATCAGGTGTATTAGATTTCTAATCCAGCCCTGCTGAAGAGAAGGAGGAGCCCTGTTCTAAAGGGGTGCTAAAGGTGACCTGTGTGGGCCCTGTGTTGAAAAGCCGCCTCTGTAGAGGCTGGGCTTTTTCCTGTTGATGCGTGAGCGTGAGTCAGCCTGTGAGACTGCTAACTCTCCGAAGTCTCTCGACATGTCAAAGTTTCAGTGAGGGAGCAGCAACCTCAGAGCTCCATAAGGAAGTGCTGCCCCCACCGAATGGGGGGGTGGTCCCTTTGAAGTGTGAAATGGTAGAAGCAGAGGGGCTCTCACACACACACACACACACACACACACACACACACACACACACACACACACACTTACAACTACACACACTCAGACACTCTCCCTTCACCAGCACACTCCATTCCACACACTCCTCCAATGCCAACCCACGGTTCCCAGGTGGGCCCGTGCCTGTTTCCTTGGCAACCTGGCGAGCAGCATTGAGGAGCGGCGCCAGTGCGCAGATCAGCTCGCTGTGTTTATTTGTTTAGGTCTTTCACACCATGTCGGAGATTAAATCAGGTAATTCTGTATCTGTAGAGGTCCAAGGGCTGTTTTTGTTGTCAAAGATTCCTGCCTGCTGTTGCGCTTTGCTGCATGTGCAGCGGTGATATTCGCAAACGTAAACAGAGATTTTAATAAGCAACTGTTCATACCAAGGCAGCTGTTAAGAAGCGAGGCATGATCTAGGTGAGAAGGAATGGCGCCAGGGCATTTTACAATCCAGCGTTGGTAATGGAAACAATGGCAGCATGTATTTAATGCAGCAGAACAAGTGCAAGAAGCTCATCTTCATTCATGAGACCTGTGGATTTTATCTGGGATAACTGAGATGTATGAGCAAAAGCATGGTTGATGCTCTTCTTCTTTTTTCTTTTTCTGTCAGTCCTGCACTTTTTATATCCCCACCACTTCATGACCTATTCTTTTTTTACCTGCTTCCACATACTGAAACTCTAGTGAATACTCATCAGCAACCTGTGTCAGTATTCACCAGTCACAACAAGCCAGGATTAGTTGCTCAAGTCAAGTTATTTCAAATCAAGTGTATAATTCTTAATTATCCTGCTTTTCTGTCCTAAAGGCACTAGGAGAGTAAGATTAATTTTATTCATTTTAAGAACAATTATCTCAATCAGACCCACATAGACATTTCCTCCTATTTATTTCAAGTAATTTATGTCAGGAAACCATCACAAAGTGTCACTGATCAAATTATGATGATGACTATTCCAGTAGTTACAATATTGAATCATGGCTTTTTCACTGATTATTTAAGGATTTTGAGATGCACTGCAAACAAATGCACTCACAAAACTAGAAAAACTGTATAAAGCAATTACATCTAAGTGCTTATATATGGCAAACAATCCGTCAGTGAGGTGAGTTAAATTTACTAAATAAGCAGTTATAAATAGTTCCAGTCTAAACAGCTTAAAACTGGTGGAAATGTAAATATAGTATTTTAAACATGATATAAGCATTAAAGATATTGTTTTCATGCACATTAATAAGATAAGAAGATAAGAAAGAACTTTATTTATCCTGAGGGAAATTGTCTCATTAGCATGATCAGTGGAACAAGAAAGAATAAAAGATAATAAGACAATAGAAAAAAATAAAAAGATACATCAAGAATAGTGCAACACAATAACAAGAACATAAGTATAAAAAATAACAGTGTAACATTGACATTGCTTTATGTAAAGATACTGCAATATTGTAATCTCAGACAATAGGAATTTGAAATAGGCATTTCAATCAAAAATACTATTTGATATTCACTGGTAATTAATCGACCACTGTTTGTAGATTAGCATCTAATCTCCAGTAACCACACACATTTTACTGGCACCTGGTAGTAATGATTCCTTCTTCTTTCTTTGTTGTTTAGTTGGAGTTGACAAACAGCTTTTAAATGCAATAATGCAACCTTCTGGTGGTAGTGAAGCATTTCTGAAAGTGATAACGAAAGTATAAACAAAGGAAAATATATTCCATTTGTAACAAATTATTCCATTTTTTATTACAGTTTAATTACTAATTGAATGTTAATATGCATTAAAGGATTCATTCTGGTTGCAGGCATCATAGGTTGCATACAAACGTGCATGGGTTTTACATGGTTTTATTTAGCTTCTCTCTTTTTATGTGCATGCATGTGTAATTAGCATCTTAGGAATTGGGACTGGGAAGTGGGATTTGAGTGTTGATTTGGGATGCTGGCCAGCAAGACATAAATTACCCACAGTTTTTATTTTTAGCTTTACCTTGTAAACAGTATAATTCTGCAGTCTTCACTCTACAGGTTTCAGTGTGTGTGTGTGTGTGTGTGTGTGTATAT
>JBBPCZ010000148.1:16505258-16520901 GCA_037974445.1 Brycinus macrolepidotus | reverse complement strand
CTCTCTCTCTCTCTCTCTCTCTCTCTCTCTCTCCTCTCTCCTTTTCCCTCTCCCCTATATCTCCCTCACTCTTAAGTCGGAGAGCATCTCATCGTTAAGCGTCACTTACTAGAAGGTAACTTATAGTCTTGGCATGCTCCCAGGATCCTTTGCTTCAGCCGTTGTGCAAAACCCAGGCTTTTAAAAGGAGGGACTTTCTTTATGTGTCACGTGCCTGAGTCTGATGTGCACCTAGTCATATTTACCCACCTTGCATAGGTGCACATGCGTGTCTGATCAGGCTGCTGTCGGCAGACAGGATGTGACGGTGCTGCGTCATGGCTGCCAGTGTGGCTCTGTCCTTCGGTCTGACAAACACCCGTCCCGTCTCGACTGACCTACCTTCAGCTAGACACCATGGCTCAAAAATATTGTTTGGATGGGACAAGCTTTCCAGACATGCATTATATGAACACTTAATGTTTCTTTTGAAATCAAGGGTGTTCACAGGAAGTTTGCCATCCTTTTGCTGCAGTAACATTGTCTACTGTTCTGGGGAGACTTCACACGACATAATGGAACAATTCTACTGTTACTGTTCCTGAATGGAACATTTCTGCTGTTACTAAAACTCACAACTGATGCTTTAGTTCATATCAAAGATGTTCTGTGGTCCTTCATCATTGCAGAGAGCACATTTCCACCATTCCACAGCTGAGTGATGGGGAACTTGATGCCACTCTGGCTGATAATTGGTATTGTACATGGTGTGTGTCTGCTATGGTTTTTTTTGTGGAAGTTACATGGCAATTTAACATAGGAAAAGTCCTCTAATATGCAAGAGGAAACCTTTAGACATATTCCTATGATAACATTATTTCAGAGACATAAAGGTTATAAGAGAATAAGAGATCTCAGTACTCTACTTGGACCCTGCTACATAACATTGATGTAGCCTTGCCAGAAACATGAAAGATCATGTCAATGAATGGTTCTATTGTTAGTAATTGTCTTCACAGACACTATAATATGTAATGTAACATCTAAAATATATTTGTTATTAAAATAGTATGAAACTGACATCAAACACTATAGCATCCATCATAACAATTACTGGCATTGGAAACAGATACACATCTTCTGTGCTTGATTATGCGACTGTTATGTAACAAAGTAAAATATTTTTTGTCATACCAATAAGTGGGGAAAAAGTGTATCCATAAAAATAATGAGTAGATTATGTGTCTTTACAGTGGCACTTAAATATAATTGAATGCTTATTTAAACATGTATGCACACTTTTACTGCTGGTAAATGTCAGTGAAGTTCTGTAGATTACTTCATAATTTTTCCAGACAAAAGCACTTTTATCACTGCATCAGACTCTTTGTGTGGAGAAAGCCTAGAGAAGAATTCCGACCAGACAACATTAAGGGCACTGCAAAGCACAGAGGTGAGAACGTCTGGCAGCGTTTTTTTTTTTTTTTCTTGGTTCTGTTAAGTGTTCTTTGAATTGTAAACTCAGAAGTGTACAAAGGCATGTTGATCACAAACTCACAGAAGTCTGCAAAGAAACTGCTCAAAAAATAATGATTTGATACTGACAGACTTGAAATGTTTATTTAAAATGAATGCCACATGCTTTGACATTTTGTTTCCCACCATGCTGAACTATTTTTAAGTCCTTGGTTTTGGCCTGTTTGGGCCACAGAGTGGGTGTGTGGGTGCTTCCTCAAGTGCCTCAAAGCTGAATATATTTATCAGTTCACTTGGGATTAATATAACCTAATATTATAATTCCTATTTTTTGCTATATGATGAACTCTTATTAGGTAAAAGCTCTCCTAATCATGAAAACAGACATTGGAACCCATAGTCTATAAAATTCACTGACATGCTAGACTTGGACAGGGCTAATATTACAGATGCTCATGGTATTAATTACATTAATGTTCCACTCCATGTAAATTGCTCTCATCTGAACAGTAGGACCGCAACAAACAAATCTTCTTATGACTTTTATACGCACACAGTACTGCACAAAAGGCTTAGACACCTAATCACTTTATTCAAACCTTTTATCTTAACAATTGTGTTTGTGAGTTTAAAAACACAACATATCTTTAGAAATGTGAAAACAGGTCTAGCTCCAGATTTTTCCAGGATTGCCAAAACCATTTTATGGATTTGTTCAAATCCATCAGCACTACATGAAGTGCAAATAATACTGTTTTTTGTCCATTTGTCCAACATTTTTACACTTCCGAAAAAAAATTTAATTAAGGAATATTCAAGATTACTTTTCGACTTTATTCTAATGTAAGCAAATTTGTGATACTGGCCATTTTAAGGCCTTTGTAAAAATATTTTTTAAGCTCTGTTTGTTCAGCTGAAGTGCATTTGAACAACCCAGGTAGATTTGATCTACTTATCAGAGACTTGTGGAGTCCATACCATCCCAAATGCACACTGTCAATATGGTGAAAAAATGGGCCTACAAAATGATCTGATCTTTTATTGAGCACTGAAGCAGCAGAAGCTATATCGCCACCTACACTTCCTATAGTGTACCGCAGTCTGTCAGCATTATTGTGTGTATCACATCAGTTTCTGTTTTGAAACAAATTATTCATCAACACCCCAAGCGTGTAGACTTTGTTGCTACCTTACTTAATAATACTAAAGTTAATTCAGCAGCTCCAGCAGCATCTTCTCACAACAGTCTTCATACAGATCTACACCTCACCCAGTACAAGAGCATCAGTTCCATTTGTTTCCAAAACATTTGTCAGCCTACTTTCAACCTAAAACCTCTGAGCTGGATCACAGTCTGTAAATAGAGGCTGCCCCTGTCTGGGGTGAGTTTTGCTCCTTCTGTATGTCAGGTGGGGAGACACTGTCTGGGTATATAGGTGAGTGGGGGATTGTACTTCTGGAAAAAGGAGGTCAGACGCCCAGACTCAACTTCTCTCCCTGTCAGAAAGTTTTGATCCCTTCTGTTTTCTCCAGAGAGCGATGGGGGTGGAGGATGCTGCTGCTTTGCCTGCCCCCTCAAACAGTCGGTCTCATTTTCCTCAGCTCACAGAGTAGCTGTCAGACTCCGAAAGAAAAAGAGAAAGAGAAATTTCACTCATTGGAGGAATCAAAGAAGAGCCAAGGGGCTCAATTACCACAGCAGTGCATAAGCATCAGTTGTGGGGTTTAATTGTCTGCTTAAAACAATATTTAGGAGGGAGACGCATTTATTGTGAGAACAAATAATTAACAGAAATCTGAATTAATCTCACTTAATTAACCCTGTATTGCAATGGATTGCGTCAACCCCTGTAGCGTTCCTCTGAGCCCCCTGCTAGCACCATGTGTTACAGTTCTTTACCAATCCAGCGGTACAAGGCGCGTTTTCATACCGTGCAGGACATGGCTGATCAAGCAGATGTTAAATGTTGCCTGTTTATGTGGAATTTGCTTACAAATGAATCCCTCTTGTAATACGCTGGTGTGTGTGTGTGTGTGTGTGTGTGTGTGTGTGTGTGTGTGTGTGTTTTGGTAGCGGATGACGGCTGTGGGGGGACGCTGCGGGGTCAGAGCGGCATCATCACCAGCCCTAACTACCCCCAGGACTACAACAACAATGCAGACTGCACATGGACAGTGTTGGCTGAGCCAGGTGACACCATTGCTCTGGTCTTCACTGACTTCCAGCTGGAGGAGGACTATGATGTGCTAGAAGTCAGCGGCACAGACGGCTCCTCCCAGTGGTGAGTTAGAAGCTAAGAGCCTCTGTGTTTGATTTGCTTTGCTGTGTATTTGCTTGCTTTTCCGGACGTGTTACATCAGCACAAGATTTGCAGTGCTGGCGCAGGAGTGCATTTACTCCAACCTACCTTACAGAGCATTATCACTACATACACTGTAACACACACACACACACACACACACAAAGGCAGTCATGTCGGATAAGAAACAAATAAACACACATACACATACATGTACACACAGACAGATTTGTATTGCCAAGGACATTCCATGCAGGTTTTTGTTTCAACCAATCAGAAGACCATCTGATTCCACTTGGTTTCAGTCTTCAAACAGTTGATCAGGTCCTCTTGCTTGTTTAGAATGAAAACGTGCAGCCACACTGGCCTTTTTTGGATAAGATTTGACACTTCTGCTGTAGCTAAATACATTACATTACATGTACACTAACCTTAACCTCAGTAACAAAAACGCAGACTTTTTCTTGTTTAAGAGTGTACTCACACTATGCAATCGATACCATGCCTGACCATGATTGACCTCCAAAGTGCAGTCCATTTGACTAGTGAGATTGCTCTGTACCGTGTCCAGACACGCTTGAGGAGGTGGGCCCAGGCATGGTTCATGTGAACAAATGTTAACAAACATGGGTAGCAAGGGGATGACTTTGGTCAGAGGTGCAGCGTTTGATGGAAATTTGGGAACACAAGAAGATACAGGAACATCTGGACACAATGCGAAAGATCTCTGAGGTATTTGGTGATATTGGTGACCATCTTCATGCTTGTGGATAGAACCATTAAACAATAGTGTGACAAGCTGAAAACACTGTGGATTCAGTATCTGAAGGTGTGGGATGCACTCAGTAACTCATTGAATGAAAAGGATAAAGCACTAAGTGATGTGATGACATAAGCAAGCTTAGGTCCAAAATGTTAAGTGCAGTATGTTTACAGGCCATCAGGAAGTGGGGAGGGGGCACAATCACACTCATGCACAGTACAAGGAATCCAGGCCTAGTGTGAGTATGTCATGAGTTTGTCCACAAATGTAAAAAAGTGATGAAACAGCACATTTACTCTTTAGGTCCAGCAAAATGACCTTACTTCACTGATTAGATCTGTATTTCTATCATTATAATACATACAAGGTATCACACACACACACACACACATACACACACACCTAAACAGAGATATATAGTATCAAAGACACACATTAAATCATATAGAATAACCGACACATGTACACACGCTCAGTCGTAAAAGATGAGACAGATACACCTTATTTAGGGCGACAGACCCAGACTCACTAACAAATACACATGTACAGTCATATTTACATGTATGCATTTGGCAGATGCTCTAATTCAGAGTGACTTACAGTTTAATCATGTTACAGATGTAATTGGATGTGGTGTTAGGAGTCTAGCCCAAGGATCATTATTAGTGTAGCATGGTGTCCTTACCCAGACAAGGAATCGGATGGAGGACAGCTGTGTTACTCACTACAGTACACAAACTACACATCAGGGAGAGAGACAGGCAGTGTCACAGGATGACAGGCAAGCAGTTACATAGACACACATACACGGATGCAGTCATGCAATGTCATATAAGATGAAAGGCAGACACCAACACACCCAAACACACACTGGCACACACGCTCACACACACACACATCCATGCACACACACACACAGGTATATGAGTATAGGGGGACAGTGTCAGGCAGGGCGTCTGATTAGAAGATGAGCTCAGATTGCAGTGCATCTCAGTGAGCAGTTATGTTATACCGGAGAGAGACAGAGAGAGAGAGAGGCAGGTAGAGTTTGGACCAGCTCCTCTGGACTAACTCTGAGTACCATGATGAGGGCTCCCGGCTGAACTGTCATTCATGCTGCAGAACTTCCCAGCGTGATCCTGTGTCTCAGCTGGTGCTTCACTCTATCATGCCAAGGACATAAAGAGGAAAAATGCTTCTGTCTCAATCATAGAATGGGGCATTTTAGAAAATCGCTCAATCTTGAAATGGCTCAGCATCTCTCTCCCACTTGTTCCCAAAAGCATTCTTAGTTTCTGAGCAGCTGCACACCCATTAGGATTCTAAAAACTCCAAGAGGCCACAATTCCACTCGTCAAGTACACTTTGGGTTTGGCTGTGATTAGCTGTGTAGTGTGCAGCCTGAGGACTCTGCTGTTAGTCATCCATTCGGTTGCGGTAAATAAGAGGTTTTACTGACGTAGTGGAACTTCAGACTGGGGTTCAGTGATCTCGTGGCTAGACAATTATGTCTGGTGGCTAAAATTGTTCCTCCCTTTTGTTGTATTATTGTGGTTGTTATTGAATCTATCCACGTTTTATTTGTATTGTGTTGAGGCTGACGTATATTTCTGCATCTGTGTATTTGCAAACAGGAAAGTCTTTCATTTTCCTCTCTTGCTCCAAGAATTCGTTCTATTTTCACTGTTTTTGAACATTTTTGATCATATAAATGCTTCTAATATCACTCCTTAGTCTAGATCTGATTCAGGTATTGTTTGGGTCAGGTCCTGTTGTCAATGCTAATGGATAGCCAGCCAGCACTTATTTAACTTGTAGACATGAAAAAGAGATTTTGGAGGTTTAAACATTGTAGCCTCAGCCAGAGGTTCCCAAACACTGAATCATATACCAGTACCAGTCTGGGGAGGGGTGTTCCTGAAAACAAGAGACAGGGAGGGGGTTAAATAATAAGAGGAGACATCTCTGGCCTCACAATATAACACAGTTTGTTGATACTTTGATTATTATTATTTTTAAAAAGAATTTAAGATTTTGTAACTAGTCGCATGCTGTTACTAATATAAGGGTTATATTACAACTAATATAAGGGTTAAGCATCCCTTTGCCTTAATCACAGATCAGTCCTGTCAAGGATTAGATAAATCTCCTGCTTATTTGATTCCACTTTTTCACAAATTTTGTGCTTCATGTCCAAGCGGAACAAAACACTGTCACTCCCATATTCCAGAAGGACAACTGTAAGGTGTCTTTATGTGATTGGTTCTATAGACATGGAACACTGGGACATTTTGACTGACTTGGAGAATCACCAGACCCCAAACTCAATTCTTACTTAAGAACAGTAGCTGAAATGCTGTAATAGGCCCACATAAACTGAAATGTGAAAGCAGTTTGTGACAGATGAGGTTTCGAATGGACGGGGACTTTCTCAAGGGACAGGTGTAATTCTTACTTGATGTTATCAAGACAAAAAGTATTAGAGGCACAAAGTATTAGAGAAATAATGATGCAAGTGCAGTACGTAAAAAAAAAAAAAATCTTAATATTCTTCTACAGCGCAATTCAAGGGAGTGTATCATACTTTTTTGAATATAAATGTATGTAAATGTATGTATATGTGATTACAATCACATATAACATTTAAAAAATCAGTGTGGTGGAACTGTGATCCTCAGATTGATGTATTATAATGAACTTGATCGATAATCAATGTATTTTTACAACAGTAATAAATATATTTTAATGAACAAATGAGAGTAATCAGCTCCCTGCACCTGGGTCCAGAGACCTTGCTGAACTTTGACCCTGACCCAAGAGCTATCCTATCAAACATTACACTTTCATTTTTTCATTTCTCTCTCTCTCTCTCTCTCTCTCTCTCTCTTTCTCTCTCTCTCTCTCTCTCTCTCTGTCTTTCTCCCTTTCTCTCCTTCACTTAGGAACTTTAGCCAAAGGGATAGAGCTTTTCCATTCACTTACACACACATGCACTCACAGAAACACACACACACACACACACACACACAGGGTCAGTGGAGAATTGTGAGGGCTCTTATTGGAATTGATCGATAAGCCCCTTTGCCCTCCTTGCTTCCGTTCTCTTAGCCCTCCCGTCTCCTCCATGTCACCAAGCATGGGGTCACAGCGGGGCCTTTAATTAAGCAGGCAATTAGTAGAAAGAGGCAGACCAGCAGACGGGGAAGAGGAAAGAGAGCGAGAGGTGGGGGCTATGTCGTTTGACCTTGCAGCGCTCTGGACACCGCAGAGAAAATATATATAAAGCCGGAGCTCACTGCCCAACACCAGCGCTCACACCTTCATGGGCAATTAACCTATGAATATGCACCAAAACGCAGAAGGGAAGGGTGGACGAGGAATGTCAGCTACAATGATGTAGGGCCAATTACGGCACAGCCGGGACAATCTGGGCTAGTGGAGTTTTTTCCCTTTCCAAATGGACTGGATGGAGATGGTGAAATGTGGGTGTTTTTTTTTTTTCCTGCTCAAGCACACAGCATAGAGGTTTCCATTCGAAAGAGAACCGACCACGCTGAAATCAATTTCCCCAAGCTATTGTTGGAGATCTTTGAGATGACAAGTGGAGAGAAAGCATTGGTTATGCAGATGTTTACTTCCATGCTCTAGCAAACAGGCTCTGAACTGTCTTTCTTGTCAGTCTTTTTGATTTGTAGGTGGAGGTTCATGGGGTGAGGGCTTGGGTTATGTAACCTGAGGCTGGGAGAGGGAGAGTCCTGCCTTAGAGTCAGCCTTGCTGTAGACTGACAGGTGATCTAGGAGAAGTCAGACTGCTGCAAAAGATCCATATTGCAGCTGTTGTAATAAAACTTCATATCTCTGAAATCTGAACTTTAAAGGAGAAGGAAAAACTGTGGTATACTTTAATGTAAAGATGATTTATTCCAAGTCCCATTGGAACATTTGTATTGGTCCGCTCATCATGACATGTTCACGTAATGCTGTGTGTTGAATGAAATACTGAGAGTGACCTGTTGTATTCCACTTTTCAAACCAGTCCTTGTGGACAATCCATGTTTTTGCACTATCCCTGTGTATCTCGAGTTGACTTGAAGCTCAAAAATCTTGACCAGTTTGAGAAATACTGTGTTGTGTTTGACATTATAGAAAAAGAACCTAGAAAAAAGAAAACATTGTTAATGTAGGTTAAGGTATAATAATAATTATAATAATAATAATAATAATTATTATTATTATTATTATTATTATTATTATTATTATTAGTAGTAGTAGTAACAGTATTAATATTATTTATTCATTTAGTTAGTTAGTAAGTTACTTATTGCCCAGTTTTCATCCCAGATTTAGTTGTGTCCAATTCCAATTGCTTACTAGGTCTCCGACTATCACATGATTTCTACTTGCCTATTCATCAAGAAATGTTCACATGATATAAAGGGCAACTGCTGTTTTTGAAAATAAGCGAGCATGACAGTCACAATATTACGTTTTCTTAAATAAGCTACATTCATCCACAGTGGCCTTTGATAACTCTGGGTCCCTGGCCGGCACATGTGTTTTAGTATGCAGCACAGGAGGAAGGGAACAGCCTGGACTTCAGCTAAATCAGACATGAAGCGCTCTGGAGAATGCCACTCTGCAGCACCACTCTTAATGCCACTTTCCTGGCCTGTAGCAACATCCAGGCAGTAATACTATTAACATCTGAGGATGTACAGTACATCCCACTCTAGAAATTCCCCAGCTCCTTAGCACCAGTCTCAGATACAAAAAGAGAGTTTGTTGTAATTTCGAGCATGGCAAATAAAGTGCGGTCTACAAACGGTTAATCTGTTTAGGGTTCTGGCAAGCGCTGGAGGTGCCACATTCGGAGGCTTTCCATAAATCCTTATTCGAATAAGGGATCACAGAATGAGGATGGAAAAGAAATAAGAACAGAATGGAGGAGCTGGTTTTCTTTTTTTCTCTCTCTATGGGTTAATAAGTAGGAGTAATAATCCTTGACACATTTTGAAATCTCTGAGCAAAGTATATTGTCGGAGGAGATCTTTGGACGGAGGACATAATTGTAAAAATGACTGGCCCTAATTGTATGCCTGTATGTGTAAGTTGATGGAAACTTCATTTTGTAGAGTAAATTCACTGTGAGGAGTCTTTAAACGTCAAGAAAAAATGGAATCTCTTTGTTAAAAAAAAAAAAAAAAGGAGAAGAAGAAGAAGAAGCCTCGTTCACACTCTCCACACAAAGCCTCATAATTTCAGCACTGCGCTGCTGCTGCAGATATTATTCTGACATTTTGGACTGCTTCAAAACCCGCAGAGACTGGAGTGCTGACGATTGATCGCATGAACTTCAGAGACCCTTTAGTTTCTTCTTTAACTTTTATTTCTGATCTAAGACAAACTATCCTCATGATAGCCTCCCCCTTACCTCTTGTTAAGACAGCAGGATAGAGAGAAGATAACAGCTGCAAGTCCCTGGACTCTGCACTGAACACATAAACACACAAAGCCACAAGACCTTTCTCATCCCGTTTGTTTTTTTTTTTTTCTCTCTTCTGCCCTCTATTCTAGATCCAGTAGTTCGGTACATTGTTTACTTTGGGAAAAAATCTGGTACTACATAATCTGTCTCCTTCTTTTTCCCATTTCCTCTGTTTCGCTCTCCCTCTCCCTCTCTGGGCGTACCTGCTGGGAGTCGACTGAAGTAGAGTGAGCGGCCGCTATTGATTACCTGTTACCTTCCACCTGTGAGAGGGATGGGTTTTAAAGAACACATCGGTTGCAGAATGGATAAAATAATAAAGATTACATAAAGTATATTGGTTACAGTTTTGACTAATTTTTGTAGGCATTTCTTGTGCATATACTTAAATACTCTTATTGTAACTTATGTCATTCCATTATATATATATATATATATATATATATATAAAATGATAAATTTTATTCACAAATTTTAATTTGCACAATGCTGATTTCAGTTGAATTGCATTCAGCTTTAAGCAAAAGTATTTTGGAACATTTACAACCCATCTTAGCAGCCCACACAAAGCAACTCCTCTTGAGACCCGAGCAACGTAGCTTCGAGACGTGACCTGACCAGGACATGTCCAGCTGGTGCTGCTAAATTTACAATTTGCACCCAACCCAGATCTGCTTCAACAAATATGGATAACAGCAGGCCCAGGATTTACGGTGCTTTGCTTTGTTACTAAGAGCTTGAGTGCTTGCAACTGAAAATGTCAAGCTGGGATAAGCAGGTATTTTACACATCTGTGACAAACTAACAGTGTTCATTTTCAGTATATTTTTGTGGAATTGCTGACTGTACCTGGCAGAGAACAGCATCCTCGTATAGAGGTCAATCTATATGGGAACTGAAAGCGGGGCCATGCTAAGCTGGCATATTACTTGCAATAAAGTTTTTCACTTCATTTATCATCTTTGGCTTTAATGCACTTTTGCTTGCACTCTTTCTCACTCACGCGCACACACACACACACACACACACACACACACACACATACGCACAAAGGTACCACTCCAGGCCATCTCTTTTTAGATCAAATTTCTAACACTACCAGGAACTGTCTCTCTTTGATTGTAACTGCACTAAAACGGCCATCGTAGAGCACGCCTCATTAAACGTTCAATACCATCAAATTTAACTTAATTCTTTCGCAATGTGCAATTTTTATTTGCACTATTCACACTGGCTTCTCACAGTCTGTCTTACACTTTTTTATTTTACATTTTAGATTGAACCCTCCCTTTGCACCTGCTTTAGTTTTTCTTCTTACTTTATTCTTCCTGCCTGTCAGTACCTTACAACAGTGTTTAATCTGGCACATTGTAGTCACTTGTGTTATTGACTGAATTTAGCATCAAAAGGCCTACTCTTCACACTTGGATGATGTATTTGAGTTGGAATATTTTTTTTGTTGGACTTAGGTCAGATGTGTTGCTGAGTGACGGGTTGAACAGAAAGTTCTTGGTCTGTATTCTAATTCTGACCGAAATGTCAGGCTAGATCAACTCTCTTCAAGTGGCACACAACATTAAGGCACTGGACATAACAGGAATCTTTGGAAAACGTACACATAAAAAGTACACATTATTTTAACAACTTTTTTATTGTTTTATTCCTTTTCAAAGCACAAATTACTTAACTAATTGTCTAAATAATCAATAGGTTACTCGATGATGTATATAATTAAAAGTGACAGCCCTCATTTTTAGCACTTTTTGCCCTATTCAACAAACATAGGACTTGCAGCGTAGACTTGAAGCAGAGCCTGTCTGGTCCTCAGATGCCACATTTGTTCTTGATGGTAGCGGAGGTGCCTCATGACTTCACAGCAGTACACACTCATCAGTCTCCATCCCCCTGTGAGACCTCCTGCGTCTCTCTGCAATCTCCTCTGACACTGCACCATTACTGGCCTCTGATAAACAACTTCCTGCTGTAAGTCTCTCACTTGCGCTGTGACCTCAGTTGCTTCTGTTTTTGGCCCGTCCCTGTTTCATCATGCCAGGAACGCAATGTTCCAAACCTGGAGATCTCAGCACGGGCATCTATCAGTCCCTGCTGTTGACCGTCCGTCAGCAGGCCCCTCAGTCACCAGGCCCCATCGTGCTCTGTGCTGTAAAAGCTCTGGAACTCAGGGCCAGCCTGCCTCAGATGGTGACTATTGCACGTCTTGCATTGCACTTTCGATTGGCAGTAGCATGATCCTAGGTAATTGGCCTCTTTCTTTCTGTAGATTAGAGTCTGGATGCCCACGACAAACGGAGGATTTGTCATGCACTCGTTCCACTCTTCTGCATCCATTTTTAAAGGAGAAACTAGTTATTTATTCCTTATATGGATGAGGTATTTTGAAAAAAGGGCAGAGAAAAATCCAGGATGAGCTAATATGCATTATAAATCACTTTTTTTTTCCTTCATAGCGCTTCCGCCTTGGCCCATTTGTGAAGGAGTGAAGCGTGCTAATAAATATGAATTTTTGTTTGGTGTTTGGAAATCATGTTGACGGCTCATCAACAATCCGGTCAGATAGAGCTTGCCAGTAGCGACAAAATCTCTCTCTCTCTCTCTCTCTCTGTCTCTCTCTCTCTCTCTCTCTCCCCCTCGCGCTCTCCCTCTCCCCTTCTCTCTTTTATTGGCTCCCTCCCTCTTTTGACACTTTTATTGGCCGTTATTTATTGCAGAAAGTTCTTTGGAATTCTTCCTTTCAGCCTGTCCAGTTACATTTAGATAGCAAACCAGCAGAGATACAAGGATACATAACAATGTAAATAATGTGCTATCAGACTGTGCTGATTTTTAGTGAGGTAAGACAATGTCGCATAAATAAGGCTGTATAAATAAAACAGTGTAAACAGTGTGATTTCAGAATGTGCAAATATTGCCAGGGTGAAGCAATATGCTGCTCAGGATGTGGACTGCTTGAGGACAGAAACTGTCCTTAAGTCCAATAGTATGTCCTTTAATGGTATTTTCTGCCAGGCCTGAAGGGTAAAAACAGATTGTAGCCTGGGTGGTTTAGGTACTTTACAATTATTTTGGTCTTGTTGTGGCTGATGGGAATGTAATCAATGCCTGGCAAGGCAGTATTCTTCAGTATACCCCCATACCCATATATGATGCAGCTTATAGGGACATCATTATGTATGTCCTGTATCCTCAGACATACAAGCTTGCAAAAAGTCAGGCTTGTAAGGATGTTCCTGATACGTTCTGTCTGACCCATTTATCTAAGATATGGAGGTCAAAGAGCTCAAAACTGCTGTCAGTCACCAATATAAGGCCATCATTGGTGATCAGTGTACGACTCCTGAAGTCAGTGATAATCAGCTTTGTCTTGCTGAATTTCAGTGTAAGGTTTCTGTTACACAGTCTGCTTTGTATAGTAACACGAAGTATTTCATTTAGGACTGTTGCATTTTTGTTTGATCACAAAACAAACATTCAAGCAGCAACCAAAACAAATTATTAATAGTTACATTAATTAATTAGAATAATTATCAGAGTATTTGCAAGCCGTTATAAAGCCACATTTAGTGGATGAAGTAGTAGCTATTAGTACTCAAGTCACTTTTGCCTACATGATTGAAAGAGATGAAACTCACACCAGCAGGGTCATGAATGGACCTGTACCTTTACAAATTATGTGCATAAGAAGAAAAAGCAAAATACTCTGCATGCCTATGAAGTAAAGGTGAATATGAGTTTATGTACAATGTTTTGTCCAGTCTGCCCTATAGTCAACTTTGATACAGTAAAACTTTAAGCTGAAATGTTTACTGAAGGATGTGTTACATGAGTTGAGCTGGCTGAAAGATACTGTCGTCTCATTGGTGCAGCTGGTTATATGTGGCTCAAGCCGTGCACAGAATGTCTTTAACAGGTCTGATAATGAGGTGCCAGAAGTTCTTCCTTGCTGTATGTCTCCCTTCTGTAACTGGTTCCAGATTGCAGTCCACCCCGGAGTTGTTTTAGGTTAGAACCCCTACTGTGTCTTACCACTTTGGTTTTATGTTGTCTTTTAAGCTCATAGCCACATTTATCCACTTCATACCTAGATATGTATAGTCTGTTTTTTTTTTTTGTTTTTTTTTGTCATTATTATACAGTGTTTTTGGTTGGGAGATGTTTTAATTTGTTTAGTTGGGGAGTAAAGATCAATGCAGCATTTGATGTAAGATGTGACCACCTCTGTGTACTCATTAAAGTCTGTGCCGGTCTCTTTGTATGCCTTCCAGTCAGTGCATTTGTGACAGAACATGAGTTGTTCCTTCGCCTTTCAGACCAGTGCTGCACGGACACTCGCTGTGGGGGGTGACGTTTTCAGCGGAGGTTTTTTATGCTGGTTTTAGCAGCACAGAGGCATGGTTCTGTTTTCTTTTTTTTTCTCTCCTTCTTCTACTGTTACCACCCCCTTCTACCCCAGCCCCCAGTTTCGCCTCTACTGCTTTTATTACTGCGATGGCATAAAACATCTGGGTGTGCATTGTCAGGACTAATTACCTGATGAAAGTGTACTATTTTAAAGTCATTCACTGTAAGTGCAGATTGCTGTTCTATACCTCTTGAGCTACTCCATTTATAAAATGGGGAGAAGCTTTGGCCAAGACAAGCGTATGCGGTTTCAAGGCGTATGGAAAGCCTGGGGAAAGTGTTGCCAATGTTGGCTTCTCCACGGTTCAGATACATGTCACAGATAATTACATCAAGAAATGAAAAGCAGGCCAGCGTCTTCCTACAGTGGGTGATGTCAAAGCCATTTCTCTACTGGATGCCTTTCTCATTTCACACCCTTTCTTGTGGGCCCACCCCTGCTTTCGTTGTGCGTCTTGTTCATACTCTTTCATGAAACGAGAATATGTTTCTTCAATGTATTTCAAGGAAAGTGCCATTCATGTCTCCACCTCAGTTGTCTGCTAATGCAATACAGTAGTTCAGTATGTCAAATATTGTTATATTTGACTTGCATTTACTAACAGTGTGCTATAGTGGAAGCTATACCGAACAAAGCTAGTCATGTCATTGCTTGGCAGCAGTAGCTTTTCAGGGTGAATGGCAGGGACATGTAGAATGACAGCCCCCATGGAGGAGCTTGACAGGTTGATGGCGGTTGAAAAGATCGACATCATGGCTTTGATTTAGAGTGGTTGTAATGCAAGCCATTTCTTATAAGGCTAACATCGAGCCCAGGCTCCGTTTCCCCATTGTCGTCTTTTTAATTACGACAGAGCTGGTGCCAATGATCAGCATGCAGAGCATTCCATATGCTTTCACGCAGTGAGGTTACTTAGTAGAGTCATATGCCATGAGTACCCACACCATATGATATGGAGGAGTTTGTTGTTACATACATACAGAAGCAAGAGAGTTTGCCAACTAATCGGCTTGTTTAGTAGAACCATTCACACTTGTAGGAATTTCCAAACAGTGATGCTATTAAAGTTTCAGTGCCATGCAGAGTATTGTGTGAAAGTCTTAAACCATCTGGGAAAATGATTGATATAACTATTTTCTTAGTAACTGTTACATTCGTTTCACCAATATCACAATGAATACATGTGTGTGTGTGTGTGTGTGTGTGTGTGTGTGTGTGTG
>JBBPCZ010000148.1:16449117-16464830 GCA_037974445.1 Brycinus macrolepidotus | reverse complement strand
ATATATACATTTATATTTTCAATACACTCATCCATATTTATATTTCTAGATTGTCTGTAAAGTGTACTTTTTATACTGTACTGTTTGTATAGTTTTTATTCTATTGTTTTTAATTTTTGCTTGTTCTGTCCACTTTCTGCTGTGACAATGCAAATTTCCCACTTGTGGGACTAATAAAGGATTATCTCATCTTATCTTATCTTAACATTGATATATCAGCAAGTAATGTTTAATTGTAAGTTCATAGACATGTAAAGCACATATTCCTAATGTCTAAGGTTTCTTAGTCTTTACACTTTGTCAGTGCAATAGTTTATACTGATGAGTAATTAATGCACTAACATGGTAACACTTATAAAAAAAACCTTAAACTTATGACTAAAATTAGAAATAAATACAACATACCATACCAATCCAGTTTATACTTTGGTGTATTAGTACTACTTCAGGCATCCCGTAAGTCCCATGGAACCTTGTCAGCTGTGGTGCTGGAGCAGCACCTCTGGAGACTAGAAAAGAGTGCCAGTCCTTCTGGCAGTATTGGTTGAGAGACTAGTAGTTTAGTGTACTAGTGGTAATGTAACAGTGCTTTGTGATTTTATCTTCACCTTGATGAGCAAGCAATTAGCTAAATTACCTGCAGCTTCAGAACCTGAGAACCTGTTGTTACCAGTCATCAACAGGTACCAGAAACTATAAAACTGGACCCTTTTGTACTGGACCAAAGACCACTGAAAAAAACAAAGTTACGGTTTTCGGGAGCAAAAAGTTTCAGTATTTTGTGCAGTCAAACAATGGATCTTTAGGGACTTAAAAGTGGTTATTAAATTGTAACGCTCTGAACAACCCCTTTGGGCACCTTAAAAGTGTGTAGTGAAGTGCAAATGCCTGTCATCTTGCTGGGTTTTAGTGAAAGCCTGCAATGACAGATGACAAATCCACCCATTTCATAAGCACAAGGACATATTTCAGGCACTTGATTAGGCCAACATTCCATCACAAACAAATTCTTGCGACGATGATCAGCCTTATCATCGTCGATGAGAGTGAGGCAGCTCTTATGAAGTGATAGAGTGCGCCTTTGTGACTGTGAATCAGACGCTCCTCTCATCACTTTCATGAGCGCTGGTGGAGTCAGTGCTAGCTAATGATGGTGAGTCAGAGCGTAGCGGCTGATTGGAAATCCACACCATCAGCAGAAACAATCAGCGACGGACAGTGCTCGGAGTAAAGGAGACCGCTTTGAGTATTTGCTGCGATCTAGCCGCCTCTTCTCTCCCTCGTTCCCACTCTATCCTTCTATATTCTCTCGCACTCTCTTCAAAGAGCTTATTGAGCCAAATCTGACATTTGGTACACACATTGAGGCTCAGCTTCTGTCTCTCTGTCAGGCAGCTCTCTGTTTTCCCTTCAGCTTATGTACTTAGCATTCACTGCAATAATTCACAACTTGTCCCACTGAGAAACGCGGCACACAATAACGTGAACGGCTTTGTCTTAATAATAGGCACTAATTCTTGTCATCCCCAGAACCTTAGCACTTGTTTAAAGCTGGGCTTTGCTGGAATGTGTGCATTCACTTCATTACTCATTCACAGGCTGTTGCTGGGCAGACTCTCAGAATCTCTAGTGAAGACTCTTTTTGCTCTTTCTGTGGAAGAGAATACCCCTAAACAGCAAGTTGCTTTCCAAGTCAAATGATGTGCATGTATTTCTATTAGCACCCTGTGTTGTCCTCCGCTTGGACGTGCCTCCGCTATTCTGATATTCAAGAGCGTCATTGTTGCTTTTGATGACTGCTGAGTTTACAAGGCCCTGAAAAGCTGTGCTGAGAAGTAGGAGGTAGGAACAAGGTGGCTACGGTTGAGGAAATCCAATTCACATGTAGAAAATTGAAGATGCTAATTAAGTGCACATTTGCCAAAGTCGTGCCTTTTGAGAAGGCTGTGGTTGTGGGGTGTGTGTGTACTTGTGTCTGTGTGTGTCTGTGTGTGAGTGTGTGTGTGTGTGTCTGTGTCATTTTAGCTTTGCCTTATTTTGCCTTACTAAGCATAATACAAGATATATTAAAGACACACTTATCAACACACTTCTCACCAAAAACATTCTCTTCCTTTTTTATCTTGTGTAGTATTAAAAATCTTCCATCACGTTTTTTTTATTGCACCCGCTATTGTGCTTTGTCTGAATGATGTATTTTATAAATTGTGTTGCAGGTTCACGGGTCCCAACCTGCCCTCTCCCATCATTAGCAGTAAGAACTGGCTGCGGCTGCACTTCACCACCGATGGCAACCACAAGCTCAGGGGCTTCAGTGCTCAGTACCAAGGTAAGAGAATCAAAAACATGGTGGAAAAGGAATGAAATGCACATTTCTGATTATGGCATTAAAGGGCCCATATCAATGAGAATCAAAGTTCAATGAATCAAAGACATAGAATGTGAACACCGTTAAAGAATGTTTCATTCACTCTGTCCGGCCCTATTTAGAAATTAAACTGCAAAAGCAGGCTAATTTCCATGTTTTTGTGATGTCACAACTAGCACATTTACATATATCCACCAATTCAGCATACAGTAGTTTATCCCAGCCTTTTACGCTGAGGTTATAGGAACGTTTTGGCACAGATTGTAGCGAAAAGAGTTCATTTGCATCAGACTTAAGAACATATTAATAAAATCAGCTTGTTCTAAAAGATAAAACGATCCTGGAAAGTGGTAATATGAAAATAAATAAATTTTAGGGTGGCGATTAAAGTGCAGGAAATATATGGGACAGTGTTGTTCTAAACAGTATCCCAATGGTGATTGCTTAGCTAGTTTGTACCGGATTGCACAGTTTGTACCGGATAGAACCCGACCTAATATAAAGAGAACCTGTTGTGACAGACCCGCTTTCCCTGTCAGCACTGTTTATTTCTTTTTAACTGCTTATTGAAGTGTGGTAGCAGTTTCAGGAAAAGCTGCTTTTACAATTCCTTCTGGAATTCCCTCCTTAGTCTACAATGCGGATCACTGTTAAGTGGTGTATTATATTCCTGACTAAGTGTTATTAAGGCAGCAAAAGAACACCCCTCCCCCGATGCTGCACCACAGCACTGCCTTGGCTGCAGTCTCATCACACTCCAAAGTTCAGAGGTCTCCGCTCAAAGGGGATGAGCTGAAAAACGGGATTAGTGTGCTCAGCTACGGAAAACAAAAGGCAAAATCTGCGGGAATTTCACCTCCTCCGTAAGCAGATCAGAGCGATGGGATAGGATTACAGGTCTGCAGTTTGATAAATAAATACTGTTAGGAAATCAGGAAGAGGAGAAAGCAGGGCTAAGCCCTTAATTAGATTTCTCATTGACCCCCTCTCCCCTCTTCTCCTTGCTGCTTCCCATTTCTTGTGCTAGTTTTCCACCCAATGCCCGTAAGTATGGCTAATTTCCAATGAGCAAATACTTTTAACATAATAAGCCGCTTAGGCCTCTGTTTCCCTCTGATGAATGAATGTTTTAGTCCTTCATAGCAGTAGAAGTCCTCACGGTGTTAAAGGGTCACTATGGAAGAGTGATGTCCTCTTAAATAAGAAGGAAGACTTAAAAGCATGCAGCTCCAAAATGGTTTGGTTTGCATGCAGCTCCAAAATGAATATGTCGTTCTTTTAACAATCCCTTTATTGAATATTGAGTTTTAGAATGCAAGTAATGTCCATTAAACACTTAAACTTGCAAACCTGACTCAAATTATAATACAGTATGCTAGATATAATTATACACACCATAATGAAGGTTTTGGACAATAGCAACTTGTGTGTCTGGCAGTGTGTGTCACTTATCTAACTCAGTGAGTCCGGGGTCCACTATGGTTGTGTTGCATTCACTGGGGCTTTAAGCAAATGGATGTATGATATCATAATAAAATACTATTAAAATATTTATTAATTGATTTTTTTTTCTGTTTTTATAGCACTATTGCCAATTTTCACAGGCCTATATAAAAAAGGCTGTAAAAATGCTACAGTAAAGTGTGTGTGTGTGGGTGTGAATATGTGTGTGTGGGGGGTGTGCATGAACTATTCCCTGAGCCAAGCGAACGAATATTGAGCGCTTTGTTTTAAAAAAAAAAAAAAGCTGGATGTCAGTGTTTGGAACTAGTTGTTCCTTTCCCCATTGTGTTCCTCAGAGTGTATGATATTATATTATGTATTTACTCTTACTGTGCATCATTGTCCTCAAACTGTCATGCCTTTGTCTTGCAGTGAAGAAGATGACAGAACTGAAGTCCAGAGGAGTCAAGATGCTCCCAAGTAAAGACAACCACAGCAAGATTTCAGTCTGTAGGTATTTCTTCTTGGCCTGCATCAGACTGTGTTTTTGGAAACATATCTCTGAGAATAGTTTATCCGTAATTTTTTTTTTTTCATACTGACACAGTTATCTGCCACCAGTAGAAGTTAGACCAGTTATTTTGAGTACTTATTATGATTGTTGCTGTGTCCTGTAGTGAAATTTGGGAGAAATATGAAGAAGCCTGGTGTAGTGAGTTTCAGAAGAAATGTGAAGAAGGCTTGTGTAGTGTGTTTATGTATAAATGTGAAGAAGGCTAGTGTAGTGTGTTTCAGGGGAAATGTGAAGAAGGGTGGTAAAATGTGTTGCCATGTAAACGTGAAGAAAGTTGTAGTGTGTTTCAGGAGAAAACATGAAGAAGGCTGGTGTTCTGTATTTCAGGAGAAATGTTAAAAGGCTGGTGTATGTTACTTTATGAATGTGAAAAAGGTTGGTGTAGTGAGTTTCTGGGGAAATGCTGAAGTTGGTCACAAACCCCAACCTACATTGTAGTGGGTGCTGGTCAGAAAGAACCACTGTTCAAGCTGAATGGAAAACGCAACACAAAACTGACACAGGTTTCTGAATTACTTGGTATTAACTTGCTTCGCTCTCATTTTGAGTTTTTGAGTAGCCCTTGGGCCGTGGTCAAGCTGTAAATTCCTTTTTTCTCCGAAAGCCACGATTCCACTCTGCTGTGATACATCCTCACTAGAGAACCTAACAACCCAACCTTGATCATAATCATTATCATTCATTTTGTGGAATGTCAAATGGAGGTGCCACTTTTCTCCTCAGGCGCAGAGGGCAGGAATGAAAACAAGCTTGGGTTTTCAATCTCGGTAAACAGGCGGAGAAAAGGGTTGCGGAAGACAGCAATAATTGTGCTGCATGTCATGAGCCCTCTCCAGATTTCCGTCCTCCTCTAGGCCGGCCGAGCAGAGTCTTTATTTACTTTTCTATTACCTTTGCATCATTGTGAGAAAATGTCAGCCTTCCCGCCTGTGTGTGAGCTGTGGGTGTTGTCAGGGCTCCCGGTGCCGTTGCCATGGCCGACAGCGTCTCCACCGCAGCGCTGACAAGCTTGGCCTTTTGTCCCGCATCAATATTTATGAGGCCTGGCACTTAGGTGCCTCAACCAATCAACACGTGTCACTTCAGGTTTTCCCGCCATTGTCAGGATTCGGAGCCGCCCGTCACTGGAGCCCACACTCCTTGGCCACACTCCTTGACCCCTCGTGTCATTTTCACTTCCTGTCTGGAAAGGATGATGCTGGACAGTCTGTTTACTGTTCCTCTTGTGCACTTATATAACGGCTTCGTACCATTCCTCGGTTTTGAGTCATTTTAGCATTTGAGTGAATACGAAAAAAGTAGATTTTTAATAAAAGAAATTTAAAAGAGGCCCATATAACAGCCATATAATCACATATTTTGTGTTTTCAGTTCTCATGAGCCATCTAAATGTAATTGTGTTTAAATATTTTTATTTTTATATTATAGATCCTGGGACACTGAGCATTTTTTGTAATTAAAATGAGGCAGCTTGTCTGCAGACAGTGCATTAAACCCATTCTCTGTTGGCAGTGCATACAATCAAAATTATCACTGGATTTGAATAACCACAATGAACTGAAGTAACAAAATATTTTAAAAAGAATTTCTCTGGGCTTTCCACACTCTGGCAAAGTATTTTGTTTAATTAAGTCTATATGCAACATGATTCCTTAGAGTTGCTCAATAATGTATTGCTTGTATGGCCAAAAAGAATAATCTACACAGTGCCTGCACTCTTCTCTGTCACACCAAAGTAGGCCACATAGTTCATATATGCATACATAATTAGGCCTGTTATGAAACATCTGGCTTCAGTTCATTGATGACTGTGCCATAATGGCCAGGACATGTAACTCTTAAAAGTGTGTTAATTAATGATCATTACAAACCATGATAAGTTTAAAGGGTGTCTCGCTTTACCTGATAGCCATGGCCCACTTTACAGAGCAGGATGAGCAAAAAAATGGGGCAGTAGCCATAACTTACTAAGTCATTACTTCAATATAATTATGTACCAAGATATTGTTGCTGTCAGAACAAAATCTTTACAGGAGAATGAAAAAAACAATCTCAACTTTCTGTGTAACTTAGCATAACAAGATTTATTTTGAACCATTTTCTATTGGTCTGTTCATCATGAAATCTTTATGCAGTGTTAAATATGTATATATAAACAAAAGCTCTTTATTTTTGATTTCTGTGCTTTTTACATGTCTGCATATAAAAAGAGTTCTGATTTCCCAGTCCACTCACTAGGTGCTTGGGGGAATCAGACAGGTTTTAAATTATGGCCACGCTTACAGTAATGATGCCAGTCAAACAGAAACAAATGCTGAATGACAAGCACCTTGGTGGTAATTGTCCAGGATATTTGAATTTGATTGACTCCTGTTACTCAAAGGAATACCATGCATTAATATGTTCAGGTGACATTCATTGCTCATCAAAAATCTGGGAACTCTTCGCTTTTGTTTTTTAATAAATGTGTGCTCTAAGTTTAAATCTTACTTTGCAAAAGGTAAATGGAAGTGCTATAATTCATGCACACTGTTCCTAATGTTGTGACAGCAGCACTCTTCAACATTCATAGGAATGCATTTGGTTTAGAGAGGAAAAGTATATTTGTGAGGGGAAAAAATATGACCTGTACGTGTTAAACTCACGCTTTGCAGTGAATGGCCTTCGTTTATAGAAGGGACATTTTCCCCTTTATTTCTTACTCCGGTATTAATACATTTAACAGAACGTTTGCAGGCATTGTTTTACCTGTAAATGAAAAGTAATGTTCTGAAAATAAATACTTTTGAAAATTAGATCAAACATGTAAGACCAGGAAGCTTCATTTCGAAAGAACCCGACCAAAGGTGTCCCCAAACTTTTGACGAACAGTTTACATGTTGTACATGTTACATCTGTTCCTCCACCTTCAGTATGGATGTTGCTGGTCTGTATGTATTTAAAGTGCTGTATCTCCATTTCTCTTGTAGTGTCCCAGATGGGTGTGGCACAAGGACACAACATGTGCCTGGACCCCGGAATCCCAGACAGGGGAAAAAGAAAAGGCACAGATTTCAGGTGAGAAATGAGCTTATAGATTACTGATTAACAGACTCCATTCAGGGGACAAGGAGGAGAGAAGGAAGCGGAATGCAGTTAATTTAGTGTTTGTAATGCCAGCATGATGAATAGCAAGAGGTGGCGGGGGTTGGCACCTGCTTAATTTCTCATTGGCCTTTTAATTCGCAAAGCTCACTGGGGATATTTGATCAGAATAAACATGGGCTTTGGGATCTCAAAGGTCAGAGAGAGAGCTGAGAAAAGAGGAAGGATGAGAGAAGAGGAGAGAGAGAGAGGAAGGGAGAGAGGAAGAGAGAGAGAGAGAAAGAGAGAGAGGGAGAGGGAGGAGAGGGGAGACACAGGAGGAATGAAGAAAAGATGAATTATTGTTCTTTTCTATTATGAAATGACAATTATCTATGAATTATAGCAATTAACCACAATATTTACAATGTCAACAAAACATTTTTCAGCAAAAAATATTTTTGCTTACACTTGTGAAAATCACAGAATAATTCTGGCAGGAAAAAATAATGCAGTTGCATATAAATGTCGTGTTATATGACATGACTTATCAAATGACTTCCTTACAATAAACCAACAAAACAGGCCGCAGTGGATTTTTTATATTCAAGAGCTTTCTGTGAGACGTCTCTGAACTACAATCCCCTAAAACGTTTTTTCTTTCTCATAAATTAGCACATTAACAAGGTTTCATACAGTTGCTGCATTTCTTTGCTGTCATGTCTGGAGAAAGCTGTAAACTGTAGTGATAAGCATAAGAGTTATAATACTGTCCAGTATAGATGAGCAATGTGACAGTATTTTATCATATTGTAAGAAATTTTGTCACAATAATCCACATTAAACTTTTCTGTGGATGGGAGCTTTTGTGAATGCTGCATATTTTATTAAAATAATAATAATTGGATTTAGGGTTTTGTAGTAGGTGAAATATCCAAAAAAAAAATTCAGAATTTTTTTTTTCAGTTTACTAAACCTTTTACATTTTGTGTGCCATGAAAATGTCTTGTAATAATGTATATTTGCCATATCGCCCACCACTACTGTCCAGTACTAATCAGGTTTCTGTATATTCTGTCCTATTTTGACTATTGGCACATTAAAGACAATGTGATATACTTGAACTACTTAACAGAAATGTCAAACACACCTCAATTCATGAAAGCAGCATCCATACAACATTTTTTTTTTTTTTTTGCGAGGAAATGACACCATCAGGTAAAGCATAGTTTTTTATCGTTGAAGATGCTGTAACAGAAATTATCTGCCTTCAGCAAACGTTTTTTAAACACTTTTTCATGTTATTATGTACGACAGCATCAAGTCTAGCTGCTTTCAGAGAATATGGAAAGCGAATAAGAGCCACAGAGCTGTTTAACTGAGTGGAAGCAGAGCTATTGCAGTGTCATTTTGCAGCAAAGTGCTACTACAGGCAGGCCTGTGGCGTGAGGTGGACTGTCGTTGTAACCCCACTGTTCCAGTGGCAGCACCCCGGAGGACTCTAACGCAGACAAATGGGTGCAATCCCTTTCACACACACTCACTCTTATTTCGCAGCAGGGAAGTGAAAGACAATCGAAAGTTTTTAGCTGAACCTCCTGCGCCTCTTCTACCTGAGTGCTCCTTCATTCAGCACTGGGCATTAGAAAGTCTGGCACTGCATCTGAGGGTCAGCCACTGTGGTCAAACCGGGTCAGCACTTTGGTGCTCTGCTAGATTGGGGACACCAGCCAAGTGCCCAAACCCATAGCCCAATAACATTCTACCCAAGGTCAGCCTGACGCCAAGGTTAGAATCATACAGGTCAACAGATATTGGTCTGAACTCGAGCCAAACCCAGCCGCCACCAGCCGAAGGCCAAAAGAACAACATTCTGAATCACATGAGATGTTAAATGCACATTTAACGGCATTTGTGTACACATTTCAGTCTCTTTAAGGACTGCCTCATTCCATCCTGTTACCTTCTAATGACAATAATGACCATCATTAGATCCATCGATAAGCAAAATAGAAATGACTAGCATAATTATCTGTTCTCCACTATTTGTGCTAAGATCCACTTGAAATTCCAGTTGAATTTGCAGACCAAAAGGGGAATTCATTGATTAAAAAAAAAAAAAAAGTGCATCATTTGGTCATGAGTGATGTGACCGAAGTCATTCACTGGTATGAAATGTAGAAAAACTTAGCAAATGCAATGGCAACTTTAGAAACCAGGGGTCACGATTTCTACACTGTAAATACAGATATTTTATTTGTTATACAAACTCACTTTATTCTGAATTTTCATTTGAAATGTTGCTAATGATGAAACAGTGCTGAATCTAAAAAAAAGATGTTTTCTTTGGGTATTATATTGCCTTATGGTGCCATGCATGTATACCCTTACTATGAATGCACTTAAAAGAAGCACTTAAAAATCTTCTCAAAATAATCATAAATCAAGGACTGTGTATTTATAGTCTTTCCATGTAATAGTTTTTTGTGAGGTAGCTTTTAGAGGCATTCTTCAGACTCCTGGTTCCTCTTACCACTGCTGTGAACTATTCTGACTCTAGAATACTGTGTCTTCGAACCTTTAACCACTCTGAATAACTTTGGGTCATTATCTTTACATCTTTATTTAAGATAAAGCAACATTTTTGGAATGCTGGTGGAAGTCACCTTCAGAGGCTGGACTTTGAGAAATTCAAAGGTGAAATCTGAATCCAAACTGAGTTTGACAAACATCTGATGTCCGAACACTATGAAACCTCAATATAAGTAGTTTCAGACTGCAACACACGTACAGGGTTGAGTGTGAAGGGTTGCATATGGAAGGAGCTGGAGGGCTGAATGAGGCAGAGGAGCTCTAGAGGTCTGTGCACTTTGCTGAGAATCTGGGAGGCATACGCAAACACATAGACACACAGACACACACACAAACACACACACACACAGACGCACACACGCACACACACACACACAAACATAGACAGACAGACACACACACACACAAACACACAGACAGACACACACACACAGACACACAGACACACACAAACAGACACAGCCAAACACACACACACATACGCACACACACACACACACACTCACACACAAAGACACACACACAGAAGGCCTGTAAGGGGAGAGATGAGAAGAGCAAGGCGGCTTCAGGAACCTGCAGTAGTCTCTTCTTCTGTGTTACGGCTTCCTATACGAGATTAAGTCATGAATTAATGGACCACATTAAAATTGTATGTTCTGGTCAAACGTGAGTTGATTTCCTACTTTAAGGGGAACAGAGATGTTAATGACACGAACCAAGCATTCCTGTATTTTCCTTTCGCAGACGTGGGGCCACAGTGCATTTCTCCTGTGATGAGGGATACGAGCTCCAGGGCTCCAAGAGCATCACCTGCATGCGTGTGACGGACAGTTATGTGGGCTGGAGTGATGACCGGCCCATCTGCAGAGGTACTGGTCTCTAAGAGGGATACTTTAATTGCCTGTGTATTTATATAGTCTGTCAAATGTTTAAGATCAAAATGCCTTCTTTTCACTGTTTCAGTGTTTCCTTTCAGTAAATACATAAAGAACTTTATGTAAAGTGTTTCTTTACACCAATCTTCACATTCATCAGAGATTCTCTCTTGATATGAGGAACAGACCTTGCCTAATTACTACAGTTTTCCTGTCCAAGCTATTGTTAAAGTGTACATTGAACTAAACAGAACCTAAATATACTTTCCATATATGCTTATGCACAAATGGTGCATGTTGTCTGAGATCTCCTTAGGTAAAGCGGTTCTGAAGCCTGCATCTTTTCTCTGCATCCAGACCTCAGCTTCTAGAGCACTCATGAAATTTTACTAATTATTATTCTGATCAATTTTACAGATGGATTTCTTAATATATTGCTCATTTCTGGATTCATATAAGATGTTCTTCTAAAATATTTCTAGTGCATAGTGTTTTCTTAGTTAAATAATAAAACATGTTTTCAATAATTTGTTCTGTTTCTAACATCATTTTAAGGTTACATATTTTTTTTATCCAAATGTATACGTATCTAACCAGATGTTGCCTCATTTGCGAATCAAAATTGAATATTTTATTAAATTAAAAAATATATATATTTGTTAGAATTTCCGTAGTCAAGTTGGCAAAAATAAATTGCAATGTCTGTTGTTTTAAAAAGCATCCAATTAAGAAGAAATTTAACATAAACTCTTAAAAATAAGGGTGCCAGAAACATAGAAAGAACTTTTCGAATCCCTAGAGAATCTTTCAGAGGATGATTTTGAAATAAACCTTATATGTAAATGAGATGTGTGCATATAAGGAACCTTTATAAAGAACCTCTGCATAATGTGAAGGATGTTGGAGGTAACCCAAAATTGGTAAAGAACCTTATGTGATCCGTTATACTCACATATCTCATTTATAAACATGGCTCTTTAGGCATTGCTGAAAGAACCATTTGCAAGACCTTTCAGTGTAAAGATTGTATTCATTTTTTTCCTGAACATCCAAACCCAGCAACCTTCAATTGTGTGTGTCCCTTTATGGGTAGCATACAGCTGAATTTGTAGCTTCTTCTCAAAACATATGTCATGTTTGGTGTGCTGTGGAGAAGGAGCAGAGGGAGGCTGAGGGGAGAGAGGCTAACAGGAGAGAACAGTCTGCAGCAGATATCCTCAGAGGGAGGAGATGGCTATCACTCTTCAGTAATCAGCTTATTTAGCTGCACTCGGCTCTGATTAATTACTTTATTAAGCTTTACTAATTTTCTGAGTGTGATTGGCCTGGAGAGCCATCGTGGCTTCATCCCTCTTGCATCTGTCTCTTCTTCAAAGAACCATTCTTGACACCAGCGCCACCACTTTTGAAGGGCCAGTGCTTTCAGAAGTCCTCTTTAACAGTGCAAGAGACTGCTTTCGGCTTCATTGTCTTCAAAAACGTTGTGCGTGTTGCGTGCCTGGCCCATTACTTCATGGATTAGGACAGTTTTGAGGATTATCCTGAGACAGATGTGCGTATGGTGAGATGTCATGGAGGTTAATACACTTTATCATCACATTATCCACAGCGCAGACCAGGCTGCCCTGCAGGCTAACACATTTCTCTCTCTCGTTCCAATTTCCCTGTCGAGGTTATAGGGTGTCCTCTATGCGTCTCAGACACACATATATAAGCATATACCCCCACCTCCCACTCCCAACCCCCCAAACACACACACACACACATTCTCATTTGTTAATAGTAACTCCCTGGCCCTGTGATATTGATTAATTTCCCCACTATTGTTCAGCAAGCTGTGGACTATTAGACTTTCATTAACTTGTTACGTCCCCTCTCTTCTGGCAGCAGCCTCTGCACAGCGGATGTCCCGGCATGACAGTCTGTGGGAGAAACTTCGTCGGACAGCTTTGAGATGGATGACTGCAGTCGCTTTTGTTTTTGATTGTTTAACGATCAGCTTTCGGTTCGTAAAGCCCTCGCCGCCTATCTGACTGTGGAGCGTGGCAGGAAGAAGGGAGGATGGATCTAGAATTGAGGAAGCGTCTGCTGGCCCAGACGCACTGTGCTCCCTTCTGAGCCCCATTAGTCATGTGAATAGTGGCGATATTTGGCTTTTGCGTCCTGAAACCCATTTCAGTCACTTGCTCCCTTTCACCAGCAATGTAGAGAATGATTATTTGTCTTGTTTCATTGATTTAACACTACTAAATGCCAGGTCATTACTCAAAAACGGCCCCGTTAATTGCAAAGTGCCGCGGGAAAGTAGGAAACTTGAGAATAATTAAGACAACAATGTTTCATGGTGCCTCAAAGAAGAATTCATAAATCACTGTGTTGTAAAATACAGAAACCGAGGGGCAAAAACAAACACAAATGCCACCGCTTGTCCTTGACTCTGTGAAATAAAAAAAGTGAGGTTATTTCCTGATTTAAAGAAGGTTTCAGGGACAGTGGCTTGTTTTGCAACAAATAAACTACATATTGGCTATAATTTGAGATTTATATCTGTCCCATATTGGATTATACGCAGTGAGATAAGTGCTCTAAGGGCTGCTCTAGCTGACCACATCAACATAAAGTGTGCAAACTATAAGGGAAGAGCTATAATCATGTGAGATGAAGCCACTTTCACAAAGAGCCAATTAATAGCTATGATTTCTGGCCCAGTTAATAGAAAGCCCAATGGCAAAAAGTGGCTCTTTGGCAGGAAGTCTCAGCAGGTTCAAGTGGAAAGTAATCTTGCTGACTTCTTCCTCTTTGTCCTAGTCTTCTGCAGGCAACTGTGTCTTCAATTTTAGCTCCTGCAGTGTGTTTCATATACAGAAAAAAGCCCACTTCTGAGTGAGGAACACCAGTGCTAGATTTCACAGTGATCCAATTCAGCCAAAATGAGATTAGTGCTAGCCATGGGGAAACACCTCCAGAGAGCAGGAGTGATTATCTGATTGTCTCCAAGTGCTGTCCTCACTGTCCTCATGAGATTAAATTGTCAAGTGGACCTTAAGTGGGCTCCAGCTTCACACTAGGGTATAATACTTTTAGAAATGTGTATAAAAATTTACATGCATCTGGTTTAACAACATCACCTCATTTGTTTTTGTTTCATGGTTTGTGTGCATCATGGATCTAGACAGATTCTTCTGATTCTTCTGCATGGTGCCCAATATGGGTGACCTTGAATTCTATGTTTTACAAGTCCATCAAGAGCACTTCAAAAATGTCTGTCACTTTTGTCAATACAGTTTTTGGCTTGGCTTTAAAATATGTTTTGGCTTGGCTTGAATATACAGCAGTTCTAAGAAAAAAGTTCTAAGAATGTACTGAAATAGAATTTGGGATTTTATTAGAGAGTCCTGTTACCATTTGGGGTGTACTTGGTCTGCAACAATGTTTAAGTAGGTGCTACATTTCAAAGTAACATCCACATGGATCTTTTGGTTGGTATTAACTATTGCACACCAGGAACACCCCATCCACCCATCACAATTTTTCCCATGTTAAAGTCACTCAAATCTTGAGCATTTTTACTCCTTTCAGCACACACACACACACACACACACACACACACACACACACACACACACACACACACATATATTTATATATATATGTATATATATATAGTGCCGTATTAAATATGTTAGAATATATACAAATAATACTGTAAATAGTGATTTTAATAGTGATTAGTATGTCTATGTGTTTGCTTAATAATCTCAGACCTTAAATTAAACTAAACTAAAATTAAATTAAACCAGGTGAGCTGCTGATGGCATTTCAGGAATCCATTCAAAGGAAGGAGTCATCAGTGTGAAATCTGGAAGTGAACCCATGTTCTTCTAACCAGCTCACAAAACTTCAAGAATTTTTACAAATGAAACAGATCTTAATATCATTTAATGGTTGCTTGTTTGTTTGCATTTATTCTAGTGTTAAAAGTCAAAAAATGAAAAGCTATTCAGGCAATCAAAAATTATTCTTCCCCTTTTTTGGAGGGGATCTTTTTCAATGTATCCCAGGTTTATTCACGTCCAGTTTCATCCACTAGCTAGGTCATCTGCTATCACTTGATGTGACCACGTTGGAAGGGTGAAGGGCAGCATGGGCTTCCTCTGAGTCACACACCAGTATCACTGGTAATTCTGGTAGTAAAATGTCAACTAAGTCTGTGTTGGGTAGAACTGGGCTGAGTAATGGAGATAAAGGGAGACTGTGAGGACAATGATACTCTCTTGTACCATGGGAAAATGGGAAACTGCTTCTTCCACCATCCCACTCCAGAGAATCCTTTGGGGCGCCTATGTTTTTAAGGGTTAACATGCAGTTGTGACAATCATTTGTTTATCATATAGATAAAAGAAATCCAGTGATGACAGATTTCAACATTTTCCAAATTCTGTGAACTGACACTATTGGCATACAATAACATAAGTCTCTCTGTGAAGCTGTAGGTCAGTTTGCATGTGGCACACTATCTGGATGAAAATGAACTGAAGAGAAAATGTTTAGATCCTTGAATGAACACACCAGACCTTTTAAGTGAAACGAAGGAGAATACCAAGCACCAGAGATTACACATATTGTAATATGAAGGTGAAAACAGTGGTCAGCAGGCCATGGTGTTAATTAACTTTTTTAAAGGATTTATTATTTAATGTCAACCCACCTTTAAATTTGCGAGGAGAGCTGTGTGTGTGTGTGTGTGTGTGTGTGTGTGTGTGTGTGTGTGTGTGTGTGTGTGTGTGTGTGTGTGTGT
>JBBPCZ010000148.1:16425818-16449017 GCA_037974445.1 Brycinus macrolepidotus | reverse complement strand
GTGTGTGTGTGTGTGTGTGTGTGTGTGTGTGTGTGTGTGTGTGTGTGTGTGTGTGTGTGTGAGTGTGTGTGTGTGCGAGCGCGTGCAACCCCATGAGGAGCTCACCTCAGACATAGCTCATTAAGAGCCGCAGCTGGTCCCAGACCTGCAGACACGTTCATTTACTGCAAGCATACTGGCTGTGCCCTCCCTCCTCATTAGCCAGTGAGAACTTTCGTACGGGGAGGGCTTTAAAGTCCTCCTGGAGGACATGGGAGTCACACAAAAGAATGAAACTCATACAGAAAGTCACACAAAAGTCAAGTTGCCACACAAAGTGTGGACTCCTTGAAAGGTCTCTCAGACTGCTTGCTGTTCTGGTCAAAAACTACAGCTTGAAATAATTCATTTTTTGTCAAGTTGGGAAATAGTTGTTAGTGTAATTTCCAAATATTGTCTCATGCCTAAGGGTTTGTTCTGTAATTGTCCTGGTTTAATCACTGAGGTTACTGATATGTTGCCTTAGCTCATTGGTGGACCCAGTCAATCTGTTTCTGAGAGCTGGCTGATTGCAGTGAGCTTCGGTGCGCTCTGTTTGGAAGGGCAGGTTTTGCCTGGGAACTTGTTTGGTCAATGTAACTAGGGAAAACACATAAGCCCCTGCAGATGTTTTCTTCAAACTTATGTGGGGATTCTGATTATCTGCTGGAGTTTCAAGGTTATATTTGCGCTCAGTAGCCCCAGGAAGAAACACCATACAACCTAATAGCCAATCTTGCTCTGAGGTACCTGTTACTTTGATCCCTTATATGATTGACTTTTGTCATGATTATTTGGATAGCTTGTAATGTTGGGGTTGATTTGAAACAAAATTAAAGTTCTCACTCAAATAGTTTAAGGGAATCAACCACTCCCATCTGAGCCCTTCTTTTGTAGGATGTGCCATAACCTACTACAAATGGTGATTTTGGTGGCCAGACATTTTTCATCCCCCCTTCCATTTGTGTAGTGGTGAAGACTGTCACTGCTAATGAAACAAAATTAATTAAGGATGAATCAAAACCACAAGCCTGTGCAACAAGTTCAATGATTTTTTTAAACTGCACCATATATGTATGTACCGTCGGATTTAATGCAATAATCACTTCTTCTTAGAAGAAAACTGAGTCCATGTGTGGACTGTGCTCAGATGAATTCCTTGATCTTAAATTAAAGAATGCAATAAGCTTACAGCATTTTAAAGTCATTCAAGAACTACATGCTCTCTCTCTCTGTCTCTCTCCCCTCCAGCACCCATGTGTGGTGGCCAGCTCCGCGGCCCCAGCGGAATTATCACATCTCCAAATTTTCCAGTTCAGTATGATAACAACGCTAACTGCACCTGGATCATCACAGCTTCAGACCCCAACAAGGTATTTCATTAATGAAACACCGCCTTTGCTTTCTCATATGGCCTGAGTTGTGAAACCTCATAATTTGCTTTGATATATGCCACATCTGCACCTCATGGTCATCGGATCATTGATACTGACAGGATATTAATGGCTTGGTGGAGGGAGAGGAGAGAGTAAGGGTGAGAAATAGAGGCAGGGAGGGGAATGCTACATCGAGTGAAATGAGTGGATATTATGAGAGTAAGAAAGCCATAGTGATGACTTTGGAGCCTAGTTCAAGGCCACACTCTGCTTGCCAAATTTCTTTCTCTGGGCTCAAACAAATGGTTTTACAAATCTCTCCTCTTATCACGCTGGCTCAGAGGGTAGAGGAGGGCGGAGGGATGGGCTGCTGCTCCATTAATGTTCCCTGTTTTGCCAGCTACCCCTGCCCCGTCCTGTGGGTAACGGACAGTTCTACTTCACACTGTCTGGGCTGGCGATAGAGTCACAGATGAAGATGGAGCATGGCTGTTCCCACTCCTTACAAACGTGATGACATTCTATTTTTGTGTCACCACAATGGCACCTAGAGGAGACGAGGGGTCAGCTGTGCTACCGAGGCAGAACTGGGGCCGTGCGAAATGTACCTGACAATGAGCTTTGCATTTGCTACAGCTGGCCCAGAGCCCACATTCCAGCCTTTCTGTGCACAGAGATATCGGGTGTTGTGACGGCACTTATTGTTTGCGTTCTGTACTCAATATCCAGCAGACTTATACAATAACTGAAATAATGGCAATAACTGAAATTTAACAAAAACTAAGAAAGCAGCCTTAGTCACGAAAAACAATGAGTCTTGAGGCACTGTGCTGTGAAACTATTAAACCTTGAAGAAAAATCTGATGATCCTGATTGTGGCCACTGCGCAAATTTAACAATACAAGTTTGTAGAAAAAAGCACAATTTCATAAATCTTCTAGAACAGGGATGGGGAACATTGGTTCTGGGTGATTTTGTTCCTACATAGTTTGGTGATTTCCCTGCTAATTACAAAGCCTGATAATGAACTTTGTACAACAAGATTTAGAGCACAGTATAGTTAAATACAATCCTTTAAACCAAAGCAACTGGTTGGCCGCTGTGTGTCTGGGGGGTGCCTGAGGTGGCACCGACCCCTGCAGACATTTGGTTCCCCACCACGAATGCAAGCCCTCACCCCCCACTGAAACTGATAGTTGACTGATTCTGGACTTGTCTGTCCAGGAGAGTTGGATATCTGTTGCTTTTTAAAAATTTAATTAGTGGCCCCTTATAGTCACACGTGAACACACCACAGCACACCGCACAGTGTGAACAGTGTGAAATTCTTCTTTGTATTTAACCCATTCACCAATTGAAGCAATGGGCAGCCACCAATGTGGCGGCTGGGGAGCAGTGTGTGGGGACAGTATCTTGGTCAAGGGTACCTCAGTGGTGCCAATGGCGGTCCTGGGATTCAAACCCATGACCTTCCAATCACAGGCTCAGGCAACTCTCTAACCACCAGCTGCCCAACAACAACAGCCACGTCCCTGGGTGGGCTCGAACCACCAAACAACTGATTGCGATACAAAGACCCCCTTTTAGGGAACAGAGTTTTACTAGTATTATCTCTCCTTTTGGACTTCAATGCATGGTCTTTTTGTTTGTCATTGGGGGTTCACATCACATTTTTTTAATGCTGCTTCTAGGTTTCTGACTGCACGACTCCGTGTTGCTTAGCTTACTTAAGGTGTTACTAGTGCTAACTAGCTGTTGTTCAGTTCAGTTCAGTTCAGTTCAATTGAATTTAATTCAGTTGGATTCATTTTTTTAATGTAACACTTTTTACAACTGATGTAAAAAAAAATTGTTACAAAGCAGCTTTACAGAATCCAGGTGTAGTGAGAAAGGCAAAGGTGACAGAGACAAAGAAAAACTCCCTAAATAATCATGGGAGGAACCAAGACGCAAAAGGGAAACACATCCTCCTCTGGTTAACGCCAGAGAGGGAGGATAAAAAAATTGATACTCTGGAGATACGGACTATGGACTAGTAATAGAAAGGGTGTTTTGTTAAGTTGCCCTTTTAGGATTTGATCTACTCTGAACTATCAACTGTTGTGCTAAACTGAACTAAAAAAAAGATCATTTAAAATTTTTCTGTCAGATCAAACTCTAAGCGACTACAGTTGTCAATGGTTGTCCACTTTTCTTTTGATCTGATGGGTTAGCACAAAAAACATTTGGCTGCTTGAGCACTTCAAGTTGAACTCAAATTGCTGGAATACTCCATACAAAAGAGAGCATCTCCTTTTGAAAGCAAAAATAAAATGAGTCTTGGTCTGCAAAAATGCATCCAGAGTGAACCTCCCTCTACCAGAAGCAGCATGAATGGAAAGATGTGTAAAAGTTTATACATTTCTAAAACCACTTTTAATTACAAAGTTATATTTACTTCCAACCCCTTGGTGTGAACAAACCACTGCTAGTTTCACTGAAATAAGTAAAAATTAAAAGATGTTGAATAACACCAGATTGTCTCAGTTCACTACAACAGTGTGCCTTGCAGCACTGCAGTGGCCTGTTTGTGAGTTACTGAAGCTATTCCATACTGAAGTGAACTAATAAGAGATAATAAACACTGCAAAGGTCGTTGCAAGAGAAATAAAGTTGTCGATCTTCGGAAGATGTGTTATTAAATGGATATGAATTTAAGGCTTTGGGTTTGTACAAAGAGATGCAGAGCACCATATGGTGGGCTGTTTCATAGAAGTGATTGAACCTAAATTGGCAAAGGAAATTAAACGAACATGTAAGCCTTTACCATATTTCAAAACTGCTGATGTTGCAGAAAAGAGGCTTAATGGATAAGCGGAGGAGGAGGAGGATACACGTATGTAGGAGAGGCTGCTGAGCTGCTCTAGGGCGAATCCTACTCAGTGTCAATATGAGCTTTAGGTCTAGACTCTAGCTTTCTGTTTCCAGACACATGGATCCCTAGGAAGCAGGAAAAGACAAAATTAGCTGCTCACAGAGAGAAACAGCTGATTGCTTTTGTTGTTTCTTTCACTTTTAATTATCAGCCTGTCTTTGTTTAGTGTGTTATCTTTATCCAACTGATTGGCATTAGCTGCCACTCTGTCTCTGATGAGAGTTTCATCGACTTAAATCCACTCCTCCAGCCGAGTCCCAGGGCCTGCAGTAAGTGTGTGGTCTAGCGGTATGATCACCCTGAGCAACGAAGCGTCTCTTTTTAGGTGCTCTTTTATGTGTGAGGCCCCGGGTGATGCGTTTTTGAACCGTGTTTTCTGTATCAGAGCACATTCTTTTTTTTTTTCATGCTTATGCTGTTTGTTCAGCCAACAATAAGAGTTGAAACAGCCTCGTCACGATTAGGAGGCTTCTATGTGCCAGAGTGTTTGAATCATTGGCCCTGCCTTCACCTCTGCTAGCCTGAAAGTATTAACTGGTGAATTCTGGCCATTGTGAATAATTGCTAATAGCACTGGCTGTAGATCTTATAGTTATGATGCAGTGCTTCAATTTCTGGGGGATACAAAGGGGTGCCAGTGGTGTGAGCTCAGAGATGGTGCGGTTTTACAGACCTTCGCAGCATGTCACGGGTTCAGATTCACTCCTGGTGTCTTGACTTTCTGAGGGGAGCTCGTGGCTCTGGAGAAAACTCTCAGAAGCCCACCGTGAGCCAGCTGAGTCTGCCTCCCCCCACAGAGCTCTTAATCAATACCATACATGCCGTTTCCATGAGGCCGCAGGAGAGGGCAGACCGCACCTGCACAGGATGACATGCTGAGGAAAAACTGAGCAGGAAAAAAAAAAAAGGACTGGAAGAGGTAAAGCAAGGCAAAACTATTTATGTGGTGATCTGACCCAGAATGCTGCCTCCCCCCACTCAATTTTCATTACGCACTGTGTTTACTATAGGACAGAATGCAATTTGCATTTATATAAGCTTTTTCATTAGGAGCCGGTCTCTGAGCACTCTGAAAACATTAAGAATTTGGCGGAAATGTGGCAGACAATTTGAAATAGGAGATTAGACAGCGCATTTTGTTTTTTGTTTTTTTTACTCACTTTTTATGCTGCTTATCAACTATGTGCAATAATACCAAAAAAGCATATTTAATAATTTCCATTTTAATGTCGATTTTTGCTGGATATAACAAAATTGTGCCATTTTTTTCATCCCTGACAGAATGATTTGCTTCACCCTTTCCTTTTCTCACTCAGGAAAGTGCTTAGTTTCATCTTTCAAAACTGTCATTATGGCCACCTTGTGGACACTGTTTGTTTCTCTACTTTAATGGGTCTTAATCTTTAGGAAGGTGAGAATTGTATTTCATTAAAAAGAAGTGCAAGAGGTCTGGAGTTATAATTGAGGTTCATCCCTGTCTGCGATCTAATGAAGATGGAATCAAAGACCGTAATATCCCATACTTTGCATAAATAGCAAATTTCAATGAGCCGTAAGACGGCTGTTAACCCAGAGATAATCGGGTCTTATCAATAAAAGGGTTTCCAAAGCTCACATCCTTTTTTTTTCATAAATGAATACCTGAAAACTGATTTATTGTGGCTGGTGAGTGTGCTGGGCGAAGGGTGTAAATGGACAGACAGTCCCTCGAATGTAACAGAGCTTATGGCTCTGTGTGCAGGTGATAAAGCTGACCTTTGAAGACTTTGACCTGGAGCGTGGCTATGACACTCTAACAGTGGGTGACGGAGCTGTAATCGGGGATCAGAGGACCGTCTTTCATGTGTGAGTACTTTTGTCCTCCGTCTCTCTCTAGCACTCCTCCTTGTTATTCTCTTCTGATTTCTCTTTCTGTATGTGTGTGTGTGTGTGTGTGTACAGCCTTCCACAGTCCCTCCCTCTCTTTCATCTCTTGATGTCCTCCACTCTTTCAACTGCTCCTGATCCCTCCACCTCCTCCTCTCACTCTGTTTCTCCTCATTTCATCAGCCCTCTGAGTAGCTGTGTATGGGAGGAATACCCAGAGCTCGATTGTCAATCACTTTGGCTCTCAATGTTACAAGAAGATCACCCCTGCAGGCTTGCCGCATATTGATGCCCGTAATGCAGTTTGCCAAACCAGATGCTTCAGAATGTTTCCCAGAGTGTTGTTATTAATTGTGCCCAAAGTTATGGTCTTCATAAAGTTTTATCGATGGAGTTTTATGTGTGCTCTCTGGCAGGGCTGGGAGAGCGCTCCTCTATGGTGTCCCTGGGTGATCCCTCTCTCTCTTTCTCTCTTTCTCTCTCTCTCTCTCTCTCTCTGGACGCACAAAACAGCTCCAAATAGCCTAATGTGCTCAATTAGTGGGCCCCATAAGCCCAGAGCCGGAGGAACTCCCTGATCAGCCAAGCCTATTGGTATACAGTACATTAAGAACAGACTGAGCCTGTGCACTGAGCTCGCCTAATGTGGTCTGCTTCCTAAATGTGTTTCCAGGCTGTCTGGGACCAGTACTCCAGACCTGGTGGTCAGCACCAGCCATCAGATGTGGCTCAATTTCAAGACAGATGACACCAGTGGCTCCTTGGGTTTCAAGGTGTCCTATGAGGGTAAGTCAGTCTGAAATGAACAACAGAAAAAATGATCTTCATGTGTTTCCATCCAGATATCGATCCAGACAGTTGAACTTCTTGTAGACTGTTTCTATCTACATGATATGGACAAAAATGCTAGTATTGCTATTATTGTTTATTGTACTGAACCAAAAGTTTGCATCTAGTACATTAAAAATAAGACAATTTAAGAGCAGAATATTTGATTTATTTACAAGCTTAGTGTTACCTTGTGTTTATTATTATGATTTTTTCATCAAAGCTGTGAGCTGAAATTTTACATATTCAACATTAGTGTTGATCTAGGTCTCTAGGTCTGATTACATTACAATTCATCATAAATCTAACAATCATGTATGTTTTAAGTAAAGACCAGGAATTCAACTATTCATTACAGTTTATTGCAACTTAAAAGATCAGTCATTAATCTTATTTATTCTTCTTAAATACAGATGATACAATTTCTGTGAAGTGGGGAAATATTCTGAGAACAGAGAGGAAAGGGGAACAAAATCTGACTGTTTTAATGTTTAAAAACATCACTGAATTGGTTATTAGAGGTATAGACTTTTTTTCTACAAAATGAAACCAGTAGCACCATTTCTGAAACATCTCATAAAACTTAATGGCACTTTAATTGAAACTTCTGTTAAATAGGGATGCAGCAAGATAAAGATTATAAAGAGTCAGGGAAACATCAAATGCTTGTCAAAACACAGCTGCAACCAAAATATAAAGCCACCCCTTTCATGATGTGATCTACACTGTCAAATTCAGTGTCCAGTTATTTTTACTTTAGATAAGAGTATATTTAGATACACCGCTAACACCAGAAGTTAAATGACTGAAGACTAATTAGCTCAGCATCAGTCGTTACTGAATGTTTGAGTGGAATTAACCAAGATGCTAAGTTCAACTATTCTCACACAAACTGTCAAATAATATTAATTGCACTGAATAGACTAAATGCCCAAACAAGAACCAGCACTTTTATTAGCCTGCCGATTGTGGTGTTTCTTGGCTGCTTTCACATTCCTTACACACTGCTGACAGCGTTACCATGGAGACTGGATGGATGAACCCCACTGCAGCAAGTTTCCATTGGCTAAATGGGCTGTCACCGGAACTTGAGATGCGTTCAACAGACACTTTATGCACACATTTTACAACAGAGTAAAACTACACACAGGTTCCCTGTAAAAACAGTTGTTTAAGATCTGACCGAGAACATTGTTTCTTCTAGACTTTTTCTTTCAGAAAAGGGTGCACTCCACTCCTGCTTGTAGTATATTAAAAATGCATTGGATTATCAATAATGTGTGGTGAAAGATGACAAACTAATTTACTTCAGCTGAATTATTCCATTTCCTTAATTCATCAAAACACCCATTAACACTTACTTGGAACTGTAATTGGTTCAAATGCTCATAGGTTCCAGTACAGAGTTATTTGCATATTGTAGCCTTCAGCTATATAATTACTTTAAAGACAGCATTACAATTACAGTTAGTCCAGCTGCACCATCCACTGGTGATGTTTCGATTTTGAAGAACTAAAGCACAGTACTCCATCGTATGAATAAAGAACTTTCATTAACTCTTAGAATTCAGAGTGTATGAGTAAAATCTGATTTCGACTTACAAAAACGGTCTAAAACAATTTAAAATCAGTGTTTGCTCTCCTACACACTTGCTGTGCTGTTGCTATGTGTGCCTCTGCTCGGCCGCTCTCCGGACCCCCTCCCTCTGTGGGTTTTCCCCACCCTTTTGTGGGCCGAAACTACCCTGAAAGTTCTCCCAGGGTCCAGAGATTTTTTGGGGTTTTTTTTCAGTTTTTTTCTAAGACCTAAATTGTGGGCATTTGCGTATGATGCCTTTTAAAAACCCCAGTAGTGGTCATTATTATCACATGCTTTTTAAATTACAATAACTTTGTTTGTTGTTCCTATGTCATGAAGAACCAAAGCTCAGCGTGACGTCTGACACCTTGAGCATCAACACACACTGGGGGAACTTCCATATATAGAGTTGTTTTGCTGCATGATGACAATTTACCATTTATTGTGCTTCCGGCATGGATCCGTGCCACTCATGTTCTAAGGATTAAGGTCTTTGGGTTCTTCAGTGTTTACCATTCTTTCGTACTGCCCTTCTGTTCTTGTTCTTTTCATCTGCATTATGCTAAGAAGTCTTTAAAACATAATTTCTACCTTATCTCTTCTTTTTCCAAAAAGTCTTGTTTTTTCTTCTTTTTATTTTGTCTACCTCGTATCCCAGATTTTTTTCATCAGTAGAGGTGAATAATGAGAAGATGACGGGTTGTAACTTACTCCTGTGGTCCCTTGTTTGTGGGGGACTTTTTAACCCCCAGCATCTTTAAATACTTTTCAGTTCAATCTGCCTCTGTGACAGCTCCCCACTATCAGCATATTTGTCTACTTTGGCAGTCTTTTACACTATTTTTCCTCCCTCTCTTCATGATCATTCTCTCTCTAGAAGTTGAAGGAGGTCATCTAGACAGAGCACGCTCATTTCGCCTCATTGGAAAGTGGCTCCCTCTTTTGTAGGAGCGGGAGAACGTTGCAGAGCAGGGAACAGTAATTTCCTTTTTGTTCGGTTTAGTCGCTCCACGCCCCAGTTGGAAACGGGCACAGTCCAAACATCAGCGCTTTCATCCAGGCCATTCTTTAAAATTGTACAGCGCCCAGCAGCCACTGGGAATTGGCACGTTTTTCTCCAGACGATTTGAGAGCCAACAGTCACTCTCAGATCTGCGCCGAGCCTCCAGCCTGGAGTTATATACTTATTTTTCATCTGCAAAATAACAGGAAAGTAGAGCAGAGTACACACCCCAGCATAATTAAAACAATGAGAAACACTTAATGAAGTTGGAGAATCTCTTTGAACCTCTCTACCTCCCTCCCTCTGAGATCAGACACTTATTTTAATTCTTATTTCCATATTTTTTAGCAGAATTGGCACATGCAGAGTTTAGACACCTTACTGTAATGTTCTGACAGGTTAGATTAAACAACACAAGTGCACATACAGATTCTCTCTCTCTCTCTCTATCTCTCTCTCTCTGTCTCTCTCTCTCACCCACCTCCCACTCCCTTGGCAATGTTTGCTCATATGGAGAGATGTCACTGTGTATCCTGCGTTATAAGATACGTTTGAGATTAAGATTAAGGGACACTTGAGCATCATCGCTGTAACAGAGCGTTAAAGACACGACAAATGCCCCATTACTGCCACTGGCTTATTTATAAGCTGATGTGCTATTAAGGCAGGGAGACAGAGGGGCATGCCACAGGCATCTCCTTCACCTTCACTGGGGGGTTTCAGGCTTGTAAGCTTCTCTTCCTCCATCACTGCTTCCTTCCATTCTTCTTCCTCCCTGCATATTCTATTTGCAGAGGCCCAAAGGGAAGATGAGGTCTAATTCAGCAAGCACAGAAGAGACCACGCAGAAGTAGTCATATGCATAGGGGGGAGCAGGGCACAATCTAATTCAGGGTAAAATGTACTGTTTAATGTAGTTAAAGAGGTTCAAGTACAACATGATTTTCTCGTATTCCCATAACAACATCATCTATGAATTTTGACAACTATGAAACAGAGATCTCAAGTTACACCTTGAAAACTCTTTTTGTAACATAAAAGTAACCTTTTTCCATCATAAAAATTCACTCTGTTATTATTTTATGTTTATCTGGCTGAAAGGAGAACATTGTCTAGACTTCAGTCCATCATGGACAATGCTGATCACCTGCTTCAAAATGTTGTGGTTGATCTGAGAAGTACTTTTAGCCACAGACTCACCAGCATAAAGTGCTCCACTGAACGCCAGAGAGAATCCTTCCTCCCCACTGCCTTCAGACTCTATAACTCCTCCCTCTGTCACACATCCACACAACAGTCTGTGCAATGACGTGCTGCTACTCAGTTGTGCAGTTTCTTGCTGGGTTTAAATCATTATTATAATGTGTAAAGGTCTACCATGTGCAATATCATGTGCAATTTTCTTATTGGGTGCTAAATCATTATCATTATGTGCAATATCTTATTAATACATGCGATAGTCTTACCATTTACTATATCATGCACAGTTTTCTTATTGGGTACTAAATCACTATCATTAGGTGCAATATCTTCTTCTTATGTGCAATAGTCTTACCATGTGAAATATCACTACTACTTATCTACTACTTTTCTCTATTACATGCAAATGTGCTCGGTGTAGAGAACAACCCCAAACCACTATTTGTATTACTGGTAAATTACTTATTAGTTATTTACCTATAGCATTTATATCCCAGCATTTTGCGTATATAGCATAGCATTTTATCATAGAGCATAGAGTATTATCAGAGTATATCTACAGTTTTTATTTAGACTTCATCATTTATAATGTTCTTGTCTTTTTGTCTTTGTGTGACTGTGTAGTCATGCGCAATTTCCTTTAAGATCAAAAAAGTTTTCCAATTCTGATTCTGACCTCCCACTTGGTGGTTATAATGTAGCATCATTTAGAAGAAAGTAATCAGTTTACATTGAGAACTACTAGGTTAAAGCACAGTGGTGGGGTTAGTTTTAAACAGGGGCGACATGATACTACTTTTTCATGTCGGACACAGATACTGATACAACAACCTCAAATATCTGCCGATATGGATACCAATCCAATATGGTCATTTTCTCTCTCTTCAAGAGCTAAACTTGAATAGTACATTTGTCTGGATGCACTTTGGATCCAAATCTTCCTTTATAGTGTGCTATGTAAGTGCTAGTATTCAAGTTTCTACACCCTTATAGTGCACAGTTTATGGAATTATGGAGTCCATCATGGAATTTGCATACATGGCTGAATCGCCAGTATCTCTTTGTTAGACATGTTATACGTTTTTTGGGTGCAGAAGCCTATATTTTAATTTCTACATCGTGCAGTATGTTAGGGAGCAGGGGGCCATCTGAGAGACAGCCTTGCTGCTGATCAGTGTTACTCGTGTCCTGAGGCATTGCTCTTTACAACATTATGCTCAATGTTTAGTTAAGCATTTATGCAATATTTCAGGCTTTTTCCAATATCCAGACCACCGGTTTTGGCCTGTATCGGACCATTACTCACACTGAGCATTAGAATGGTACACCCCTAGCTTTAACACAGTGTTACAACTAAGACTCCCCAAATAAACAATGAGAAAAGCCCATATTTTCCTCACTATAACTCAGACCTTTTTTTGCACAGATTTTCTTCACAGAATCCTCAGAAATGTACTACAGATGTCATATATAAAGTATATTTCATTTTTTGTACTGATGTTCTGCTTGTACTGATGTTCTGCTCTGTAGTAAAAAAATGTAAGTACCAGTGTTTGACACAGCCTCTTTCACAAATTATATTTATTTTGATTAGTAATAATAATAACAATTTTTTGACTGACTGACTGAGACTTGTGGCTGTGTACGACTTGGTCGTTACATGGCAAACTTCTACACAACTGGGATAAACGCAGTGCGAGTGCAGCCGAGGGGTGCATTCAGAAAAGTGCTTCCGCATTTTGCAGAGGATGAATGAATTTATTTGCACTCCTGCCTTCCTGCATTATTAGTAATCCTTCACTGGGAAAGTCAGTGACTTCCATCTGGATTTGAAGAGGGAAAAAAGGCAGAAAGTGATGGAGGAATAAGTCACTGGAAAATTGAAATGAGTAAATAACAAATGTCAGCCCTTCTGAAAGTGCGCATCAGCTCACAGTGTGAGAGAGTGTGTTCAGCATCGCGCAGGGGAACGCTGCAGGACGGCCAACTCTCACATGCTAGCATGGACAAGCACACGCACACACACACACAAAATATCACCAGAAAGCAATGCTTTTGTCTGGGGGAGGCTACTGTCTTTTACGCTGGTCGTGGTCCTGAAGAGGAGTCCGTGCTTCTTTAGCTGTGGTTATGAATGGCACACTCAGAAACATGCGGCAGAATGAGTCCAGGTGGCAGCCTGTCACTGATCCCACACGCAGGCCAGCCTGACTGCAGTAGCATGCAGCACACGCAGCTCAACGGCTGCTGGGACAATATGGCACAGATTGTAGACAAACCAGGCAAAACACAGAGCAACGATAAGTGCTACGCCTAACCACCTTCGCTGATCTACTGCCATTCCCCTGTCTCTCCTTTCCCTGGGTCCTCCACATGCTTTTCCGTTCACACATAAATCAGATGAGAGTTTTGGCATAGCAAGCTCATGGCAAATGCATGTACATTGTTTCCAAAATTGTCCTTCTAATTAGTGGATTCAGTGCATGCCTTGTTGGCGCTATTAAAATGCAAGCGCACAGCTTGTATAATCTCTATAGAAAAGCATTGCCAGTAGAATTGGACACTTTGTAACAGTCGCACACAAACTGAAGTCCACTATGCGCAATGCCAGGACAGAATAAATGTTCCAACATCTCGTGTCCCAGTAGAGCCAAGGCTGTTACTGCAGAAAAAGGTGGGGGGTGGGTGGCTCCCTATTACACCCTTCACAAAGGCCCCCTGGTTTTAGGTCTTTAACTTATTAAACCATATACTTTAGCAGTGGTGATACCAAGACCCTTAGGTTGATTAAAGTAACGCATCAAATGTGTCAAAAAGAAGCAGTGATAATGCCGCTAAAGCTGAGTCTCCACAGTGCTGCCTCAGCATCTGCCTTTGGTGTGAGATGCAGTGCAGCACTTTCTTAAGTGCAACCATACATTCAGACCAGAATTCTAATCATTAACAGCTTATTACATACGCGGGACACATTTATTCGATAAGAGCGACAGCCAGGGGCAGTGGTGGAGCTGCACTCTTACACAAGGGGGGACAAACCTTGGTTGGAGGCCCCACCAGCGCTACTTAGCCGCAGTAAGGTATTTTTGCTGGGTTGCAGGTGAGGTAAGGTGCATGCTTAAAAATATAATTGTCAGTTTCAGACCAAGATAGAGTCAAGCATGGAGTCGAACAGGCAACAAGATTTATTCCGTAAAGCAGCAGACTACAAAAAACAGATACTGGCAGATTTCCAAAACCAAATGGCAGTCCGATTAGAAAACAGTTCCGAATCGTCATATCAGAAAATCCAAGAGTGTGGTCCAAATAGGGAGAGCACAGAAATGCAAATCCAAACAAAACAAAAGGCGCGAGACAGGAATCAAAGTGGAGAAATACAAGCAGGGTAATACAAATCAGGTAAGTCAAATAAAAACACGCTCGGTATGCAGGGATAGTCCACGGCAATACTTCACAAATATTGATGTGGAAGTCTGACGTATTTATGTCCATTAATTAAGGTCATGTGATTAAAACTCAGGCATTAAGAGTCGTGGGGAAGAGGAGCGGAGTCTGGGTTAGTGTTCTGACGGGATCTGACAAAAATAATAATAATACTCAGATTTAATCTTAATTGGACAGAAATGTCAATCAGACATTTGAATTACAGCTTATCGTGAAATACTGCAACAGTTTTCTAGTTTAAACTTTGACAGAATTGCGAATGCAGGCAATAGCCTACACTGACAAACCGCTACGATCAAATCCTCCTGGAAATCTCCAAACATGTTTGGTCTGAAACAAGCTGGACGCACTAGCTTGTTTTTCTATTTTTGTTTTTTATTTATTTCACATTGCTGTATCAAGCAAAAGAGCAGAGCACTCACATTTTATCCAGTTTTTATCTAGTTTGAAATATCACATACCGTAGAGTAATGAATGCAGGGTGAACATGAAAATAGACTTAACATATTAAGTATATTTACAAATGCATGAACATTTCATTATATTGTTTTGGTTTTCTCGTGTATTATCATTATTTTATTATTATTATTATTTTAATAATAATCTTATCCTCAAGTACTGTGCAGAAGTCTTGAGTTACATCTCATTTCTTTATAGTTTGCTTTGAATTGCTTTGAATACTATTTTATGCCTGTCAGACAGTCTTATGGCATTTACTTTCTTCACAGTTATTTAATTTTCCCAACTGCTCATTTTTTCAGCTTCTGGGACTCACCTCCTCCATCAGAACAGCTGTTATAGAACTCTTGCATGACGGCAGGTTGTAGTTAATCCTTTGCATACTAGAGCCAGTTATAGCGTGTGCAGCAGATTTTGCACAGTGCAGTTCCTGGTATACTGGTTCATAATGTGTCTCTGTAGAGCTGACGGAGAATATCCATGTATACTGCCTTCCCCTGAACCTCCAACCACACTGACTTTTCATCTGTACTGTTTTATTCCCATCCTTTCTCATTCTCTTTAGAATAAAGACTCTCTCTCTCTCTCTTGTTCTATCTCTCTCTCTCTCTCTCTCTCTCTCTCTCTCTCTCTCCATCTTGTCTCTCCTCTGCCTTCCTTCCATGTTACTGTGGCAGCCCACTCACAAACGAGGCCTGACGCACTAAGACAGGTGGAAGGATGAGGGGAGAGAAGCGAAAAAAAATTCATTAAGAGAGCAGGCCAGCCTGAGATTGCTGTGGGACAACGACAAGGCCACTTTGCATGCGTGAGCCATGCTCTTGGCGAGAGATAGCGTGTGTGTGTGTGTGTGTGAGAGAGAGAGGGAGAGAGAGAGAGAGAGTGAGATAGAAGGAGGCTTTAACATTCAGCACTTCAGAAATTGACTTTCAAGTTATTTCCAAAAACATTACCCAGCGTTTACTAAAAAAAGCTTGCTCTTGCTGTGCTTGTTGACATAATGGTTTGGAATGAATCAAGTCCACTTCCTGCTCTTCAAAGGAGCATGCTGAATGCTGAAACATTTTCACTGAGGAAGAATTCAGTACATATTCACTCGCCACTTCAATCCCACAAACCAGATTCAGATTCAGAAAGTAAGTTCAGGCTAAATTCTTAATGACATCCAACGTGTTTTCATAAAACACCTACACTCAAACAGACCACAGACGCGCAACATCATAAATGCAACATCACAAACACCACAAATGAATGACGTAATATGGCGCTCTCGGACTAAATTTTTATATGGCCCTTTTTATTGTTGGTTTTTTTTTTTCATTCTTATATTCTTTCAAAACAGAAACTGCCCTTTTTATTTTATGCACATTTTATGATGAATGGACTAAAAGAAATAGTCCAGCATCCTGTTTTGTGCCATTCTGGAGATACAAGGTTTTGTTTAATGGCAACCGTTTATTTGTGTATTGTTTAGATTGTTTCCAGATCACTACAGTTAACCTGGATTGAAATATCAGAGAGTGGATGTACACATCCACTTTACACAACAGAAGTCACACTCAATAACAATAACAACACATCTGCATGTCATTCATTATTTGTTAGTACTTGGCTATAACTGAGGGAGCTCTGGGTTCAGAAGGTCATTCACTCCAGAATTACAACCTTTTTAGTGTTACCAAACATCAGACTGCAGATCTATACTGGATTAAAATCTCAGGTTACTTTGATGGTCGCTAAAATTATAGTAACTAATTCACCTTGAAAGGGGCTTTAACCAAACTGTACGTAGACAGAATGAGCGTCCACACAGGTATCGGCCCAGACACTAGCTCACACGTGAATGGCCTCTTGAACGTGGTCCTGTCTGCCTGTAATTTCCCTCTACTCATTGCCCCTGTCTCATGCTGTCTGTCACCTGCCGGTGCTCCAGGCCCAGCATTATGGAAGCCATCATTTCCTTTTGAATTCCTCTCAAGGGAGAGAGCATCACTGTAAGGGTTACCAGGAGAAGCCTGTCTCCATCAAAGCCGCCACTGATCCTCTTTCCTGACCTTTACTGCAGTTCAGCTGGTGTGAAAGGCCCCACTTTTCTTGTAACCAGATGTTTTAATGTTGTTATTATTTCCTTTTATTGACAGCACTGTACTGCCATAGGGGTCCCTCTGCTTCATAAGCCATTTTTGAGCATCTTTCTTTCTTCTACCTGTTAGAAATCGACCAGGGTGGATGTGGAGATCCTGGAATCCCGGCCTATGGCAAGCGAGAAGGCACAGGCTTCCGGCACGGGGACAGGCTGTATTTTGAGTGCCTGCCTGCCTTTGAGCTAGTGGGCAAAAAGAACATCACCTGTCAAAAGAACAACCAGTGGTCTGCCAAGAAGCCCAGCTGTGTGTGTAAGTGGCAGCATTAACTTTTACTCACATGCATTTAACTACCACTTCATCATGAATCGTCTTTAACCCTTCGAAATATACACTCGTTATTAAATGTAAGTATGTTAATACATAACTAGTCCTCTGGTTACATGAAGAATGACATTTGTATTAAATTTGTTCAATTTAAATTTTCTATTGACACTTTAGAGTCTGTACTGTACATTAGAGTCTGTAAATGGCAAAAATGCAACGGATGCCTTTCCTTAACACTATGTAATTTGCATTTTCAACAAAATTTCAAAGATCTATTAGTGGGAAATCATTCTATGAGCTACTAGTGGGGAAACATCATATTACCCAATTCTTTAGATATTGCTGTAACTGCAAGTTCTATGGACTGAATATATTACTTTTGCAAGCTGTGTGTCATAAGCCGCGGTCTGTAAGTGAATGCAAATCTTTAAACACCTGTGGAGGCGTTACATTCTTGACCTTCAAGCAGCAATTCTTCACTCTGCATGAATGCATTAAATGCTCACACTAAATCCATGTTACAGAGTCTCGTTTAATTTGAATGGAAGGCCGCTGCAGTAGTTCCTTAATGATAAATGAATAATACTTTTTTCAGTAATTGCAGCATCTGCAATTAGGTCATGCAAATGAGTGCCAATGTGTTAAGAGAGGTAGGCTGGAGAGAGAGAGAGAGAGACAGTGAAAGAGAAAGGATAATTCATTAAGGAACTAAACTATGCAGAGATTATTTCGGTACAGTGATGATGAGTCCAGTGTGCAAATGTATGGGGTATATTTTGGAACAAATTAGACAGTAATGGAGGAAGAGGTAAAAAGGTGGGACTAAACATATGCAAACAAATATATTAATTAATATATGCCGTGTATTTGGTGTGTGCAGTGGCCTAATTTAAGGGTTCCATATCCTACTTTTTTTCCCAGCGTTGTTATTTTCCCCTAGGTACACTCATGACATTTGTGTGGATTTCTGTACCAATTATGATTCATTTTTAATCAACCATGTTTATTTTAGATTTACTCTAAGGGATAATAGAATAAAACAGGCTGATTTTGTTACTGTGACTTTAAACCTGACAAATGTGTCATGGCCTGCGCAAAGTGACTTTCTGGCTTTTTATGTTTGAGAAATCTTAAACATTTAAAATTAATAGGACTGTGAAGGTTCATAAACAATCAGAAACCTAGTTATGACACTATAAAACCTCAGAGAAGCTCTGCTGCCTCCTGATAAAACACAACACTGTGTAATCTTCAAATCTGATGGTGTTTGACTTTAAACAATATGTTATTGTATTTTTAAATAGATATATTATTGAACAATATAACACCTACAGACACAGCCCCATATAAACTCCATAATTTACCATACATATAAGTCATATTAAGAGTAATAGTAAACAATATTAGCATGCTGTTATCTCTGCTACACCAGTTAGTAAGGCCTTTTAAAGGCTATCATCGCTTTCACCTTTGGTTTTTGGGCCAGTTGAAAAAAATGTGTTTAAAATAGCTGGTGTAATCAATTAGTTCATGAAAAATGTTTATGTTAAATATGACTGTGGTCATTCAAATACCTTACAGCACTTGTATTGTTTGTCAGAGGTTTTTACAGTGCTGTGAGGCAACGAGGAATGTTAGCTGATGATGGAGTGATGTGCACAAAAATACACACAGACACACACCGATCACATACTGGCACACACATAGTGGCAGGCAGTTTTATTTGAAGGATAACCTGACGAACTTTTTTCTTCTTTTGTGGTGAAAGTATAAAATAAGCAATAACCAATAACTTTACCGGTGTCTTAAAAAAAGTAAAAAAAAGTCATATTTCAGACTCTCCAGAAAATGTAAAAACTTGTGTGCAAAACAGACGTCAGCGACATCCAGCAGGTTCATTCAGGAGGGCTCATTCAGAAGGCGTTCTGTACTGAAACCTTTCTCCTTGAATGGGTGGGGCTGTGTGAATTCCCTTTTGTGACATCACAAAAACAATGAATTTAAAATGTTTTGGCAGCTTAGGTTCTAAATATGCACTGCACTTGGAACTGAACAGTATATTTGAAACCTTTAAAACTGTTTATGAGGTACATTAAAGTAATAAAAAGGTAACCCTCCAAATCATACTAAACTCCGTGATTACTGCGGAAGAGACAGCTTTATATCTTTTTTGTGGAGTCTTTCTAGAGAGCGGTTCTGATGGGTAGTAAGTGCACCAGTGTGCAGTGCATATGAGTTATAAATGATTTTCCGTTGTCCTCAATTAAATATTTGACCCCTCATGTTCTCTCTTCAGTTTGCCTCTAACGTCATTCAGTCCAAGCAGCTACTTCGTGCATTACGTTGCATTACTGGAAAACATGTTTGCCAGCCTTTGACTTAATTTCCTCTTCAGGAGGCATCTGTTCAAGTGACTATTAGAAGTTATTTGTTGCGATGTGGATGCAAAAGGAAGATGCTGTTACTCTGATGACCTGCTACTGAGTTCGTCTTTAATGCTCTTAGTCAGTGTTCCATTAAACTGAGCGCATACTTCTCCAGAGAAGAAAGGAGTCCTGATAACAAGCAAACAGGAATCTATGTTACGAGAATGATGAGAGAAGTAAATGGAGCTCAACTGTGCAAATAGCTCACTCAAATCACACCAAAAGGTTTGCACGAACTGTCCCGGAGATCAAGGTGAGCTGTAATCTTTCGTGCTTCAGATTTAACAGTCGGTGGGTGGAATTCTAATTGCTGTCCAGCGTAAGGTTTCTGAAGGTCTCCGAAAGTTCTTTGTTTTCTTTCAAGCTCACAGATACTCGTGTTCACTCTGTAAGTTCTCCTCGCCGTCTCTGGCAAGGTGAAAGGTGGAGAAACAATGGCTGTAACATGAGGCGGGGGTTCTGAAGCGTGGAATAAAGCAGCGTATTGCGAGATCAAAATCAACAGTTGGTAAAATGTGATATAGGCATTCCAGGTCTGATGAGGCCCTTAGCTCTATCTGGAAGGCTGTCAGATAAAAAGGAATGCATATTATAGCAGCCCGACAGTTTGCTGTCAGCACGCTGCAGAAAACATTCCAGCTATAGGGTTTTTTTTTTATTATTCTTCTTATTTATCTGCCTGTGGAAAAGCAGTCAGGTTTTGACATCCTCTTAAGAGGAGTGTGTGCTTACGTGAGTGCGGTGCGGTGCGGTGCGGTGCATGCCCAACACGACTCTTCAGCTGTGCCAAAAAATGTCACAACCTCACCTCTTGGGAAGTGTACATTATGCCTGTTTGTGGAAACAAATATCTAAGCTGCGCATCATGAATTAAGTCAGGATTGTGTGTACATGTGTGTTTGTGTGTGTGTGTGTGTGTGTGTGTGTGTTCTCTCCTGCTCCTTTCACAGTCTCCTGCTTCTTCAACTTCACCACTCCATCTGGAGTTTTGTTGTCGCCCAACTACCCTCAGGAGTACGGCAATAACATGCACTGTGTGTGGCTGATCATAGCAAAGCCGGAGAGCCGCATCAACCTGGCCTTCAACGACCTGAGCATGGAAAAGCAGTTTGATTTCCTGTCCATCAAAGATGGGGGCAAGGCAGAGTCACCCATTCTGGGCACATTTTCTGGCGACGTGCTGCCCTCGCCCATCACTACCAGTGGGCACGTGGCACGGCTGGAGTTTCTGACTGACCACACGTACACTGACCGCGGCTTCAACATCACATTCACCAGTAAGTTTTGCTTCTGTGTTCTTCATCGCAGCTCCTCAGAAGGAACTGTTGTTGTGAAGTTTTGCTAAACTCAGAAAGTTTAACAAAAGCAGCCTGTGTGTATAACTGGCATAATAATGAGCAGTGAGAGCTGTCTTTGTTATAGTGGGGCATATACTGAGTTAGAACACTATCAAAAACTTTTGACTCTCTCTGTCAATCTTTCTTATTCATCTTCATGTGGTAAACATATTATCCTCCTTTGTTTCGGAGCCCTGCTTTTACATGTGCGCTTATTTTCTGAAAGAATGCACTTTTGTGTGTTCCGCTTTTCAGCCAGGCGCGATCAAAGACATTCTCTAAAATCCCACTCTCAATACCTTTTAGAGATTATGTGTTCGTGCAGCCGGAGCTATGAGGCATTTGAGAGTTTGTGTTTGTTATTTTAAGATCAAAAGATGTCTGTCTGGATCTTTTCTAATTTTCCAAAGAAGCACTGCCCTGGTTTCAGCACTCTCTCTCTTCCTGCTCAGTGTATCTGTACGTTTCATTATATATCCAGATACCTTTTCACTTTTCATAATTTCCCACACATGCTTTTAGCCCAGCAGGTGGTAGCACGTGTGGCTACAAATAAAAGCTCTTAAGTGGCTCTTGGATTGGACATATGTTGTAAGAAAAAAAAATACTTTTCATTCTTGAAGAACCTTTACATTATGTTGAGAGCCCAGATTTAAAGAGCCCATATCCCACAATTTTACTTGTATTTTTTCAGAATCATCTTTTTATGAAGTCCACTTCTCCTGAGGTTAATATACCAGAATCAGTCAACATTAATATTCATATAACATATATATATATAATTAATGGTTGGGTTGGTTTTTGTGAGATCACAAAAACCAAGAACTTTTTGGCTTTGTTTTCATAGATGGCCCATATGAACTGGGGAGTGGTGTTTGAAATCTTATTTACATACCATATCATATAGGTTGCTTTTTGTGATGTCATAAAACCCCAAAAAAAAAAGAAAATACTTTTTTTCTTCGTTTTTATACATGGACCATATGAAATGGGGAGTGAGTGGTGTTTGAAATATGATTTACATGCCATATCAAACTTTTTATATTAATTTTATGATAATAAAATAATTCCTTAAAGAAAAATCAATTGAAAGTTTTTTTCAGGAAACCTGTACTTTGTAACATCACTCCAAAGAACTCTTTTTGGAGATGCTGTGTGTAATGTAATGAAGAATTGGATAATTATAACCCATTGAAAGTGGATCCCATATCACTTGATTCCCCTTGTACCTCATTTTTGGGATGGAGTGGTAGAGTCCCATCGCTCATGTTAATTAAGAGCACGACAAACTCTATCGAAGGGCTGGCTGGCAGTTTAATAAATAGAGTGATGGTGATGGATGAGGTACACAGTCTGTTTGGGTGCTGTGAATCAGAGTGAGGATTCATCACAAAAGCACATTTCAAGCTTGTGCCGAGAATGGACAGAGAGAAAGAGAGAGAGGGAGAGAGAGTGGGAGAATGAGAGCAGGAGTGTAGGAGAAAAAGAAAAAAAATCCCGGAAAAGATAAAGAGTGGGTGCGAGAGGGAGGCAGAAAGCGATAAAGTTTTTTTTTTTTTTTTTTGAAGAGGTTCTATCTGAAAGTGATGCTTTATCTTCTCTGAAGTCCCATCAACATGCAGTGAACATTTTCACACATTTCCCAATCAACCAAGTAACTTCTGGAGGCATATAAATCAATATTCTGTGCAAAGTGAAATGAATTAGTTTATTTGTTGATGACAGGCAAAAAAGTTTTTTCTTCGTACAGGAAGTTCTTTTGTCTAATTCATTAGGCTGTGGCCATGAACACTTTGGCAGTTTTACAAAAACATGACCTTTTGAGCAGGACCAGTTCCACCTGAGTACAATGCAGTGGGACGCCGGATCAATATTTTTAAGAAATATGCATCTCGAAGTGTTCCAGAAGAGAGAGTTTCAGAGCTCAAGATTGCCCTGTTAAAGGATAAACCCATACCGTGTAGCTGGTGTGTGTTGACTTGTTCATCACGTCACCTTGTAGCTGGATGAATGCTATTAATTCACACATGTACCCTTATTATTGTTGGAGTATTAAGTATAATAACACCTTTCACTTTATGCAAGTGCAGAAGAGTTAGTTGTTGCTCTAAAATCAGACAAGCACAGGCATGACCGCAAGCACATTCTTTATGGTTTTACATAAAGAGACACAAGACTGCTCTGTCATCTTTATGCATGGTTTTGGAATACAATACATAGTGTGATGATGTTTTTGGCCATCGGGGCTGATAGAAATATTGCCATATTAATGCATTAGTGTTAGTCAGGCAAAATTACATTTTGCAAAGACAAGTGGCTAGCCAGAAGTTATATATATATA
>JBBPCZ010000148.1:16407095-16425285 GCA_037974445.1 Brycinus macrolepidotus | reverse complement strand
TGGGGGTCAGATTTTGTTCGGATAGTGGTGTGTGTGTGTGTGTGTGTGTGTGTGTGTGTGTGTGTGTGTATTTTTTTTTTCCATTAAGTAGGACTTTGTGTTTCTTCTTTGGATTGTTTTCATGCTTCTCTCTTTTCCAGCATTTCGGCACAATGAGTGCCCTGACCCTGGGGTCCCGGTCAATGGAAAGCGCTTTGGCGAGAGCCTACAGCTGGGCAGCTCCATCTCTTTCCTGTGTGAAGAGGGCTTCGTTAAAACCCACGGCTCTCAGACCATCTCCTGTATCCTCAAAGATGGCAACGTGGTGTGGGACAATGCTGTGCCACGCTGTGAAGGTCAGTGCTTCTTAAAATTAAACAGGCATGGCCTGAGAGGCATAGTCTACTGTTGTGTCCAAGTTGGATAGTAAATACTAATAGGATACCTGTAAGAAATAATTTGAGTTTTAATCTTAAAGCTGTTGGACATCAGCTATGTCAGATGGACAGTAAAATGCATCCAAAATTCAAAACCATTGTTTTTAAGGAAGGTGCACACACTTCTGCTAGTGTTCTGCTTCAGTAGCTGCCACAAGTCAAAGACTTTCAGCACTGCTCAATGTCATTGACCAGGAAATCATCCTGCAAATAATCATTAGTAGAGTATCTTTCCAATCGATATTTTGAAAATAACAGATCATTTACTTTCACATTAACATTTTAGCCTGTTTATATTGTAACTTTTATTCTACCTTACATCTTTTGGCAAGAAAAACAATAAATTAGTTAGTTGGCACTGCTCAAAATAGCCATTGTGGCACCTGTTTTTCTTTAATGGGTGTCTAAGAATTGATACTGCAGTGTAATCAACCTATAATTACAAATAACTTTTGGATTTGATCCTCTATAATATGCAATACCCTGGCATATCCTGGTGTATCAACCCACATAAAGAACAGCAGAATCTCTCTCCCCAATGCAATGTTTAGCATACCACTGAAGCCTCATGACACTCCCTACATTTTTTTTCATTAAGTATACTCAGATACAACCGCATAAACAACATTCTTGCTAGCAACCTAAATGTCAGTGCAGCAGGAGCCCTTGAGAAATGTTGTCTCCCGGATGTGCATATGGGGATGAAATATATGCCGTGTAAATCTAGCTATGAAAACTTTATTTAGGAGTCTCCGTCTGCTGCCGAGGTGTTGAGACCGCTAGGGTGCACAAAATGTCCTGTTCGCCACATTTTATGCAACTCTAATGAAATATCGGAGGAATGCGGTTTTTATAGAGAATCTCCACCCCGGGTTGTTTGAACGCTTTTTGTTTTCTGCAGTGCAAAGTATCTCAATATTAAAACATGTGTCTACTCATTTAATGTAATGCACCAATGTAGAGATGATTAATCATTGCAGATTTCAGATGAAATCATCCACCTCAAAGACACAAACCCATCTTCATTGTCTGTGCCTGGGTAGAACTGCACATTCATATAAACCAATTCAGATGTTTTCTATATGCACTTCCAAAAACCCGCCAAAAAAGCACTTCATCAATTCAAGTCAGCCTCATAAATCTAAACCATGCATGCATGCAAAAGCACACCCATCAACACTGAACACCTGTTGGTTTGAACACTGAGTTATTATAACTTTCCAGACTTACTTTCAAACTTTCAAGGATTGCTGCATCAAATGTACTGCTGTAAGAAACTAAATCTGCAAGAGAATCTCTGAGTAACTCACCTAATTAATAATATACTAGGTCAGATTTATGGGGCAGACTTGAATTGATAAAGCACTTGGTGTTTTTGGGAGTGCATATATAAAAACAGCCTGAATTGTTTAATATGATGATCCACAGTGGAGGCCCGAAGGAGCCAGTCCGTCGGGAACTGGCTCAGTGAGGCGGACAAAAGCTGCTGGAGAGGTTATGCCAGGTGATGTCAATCACATTTAGATGGCGTCTCTTATCTGCCACACTTTTCTTGCACAGTCACTTGGGAACTGGAAAAGTTCCTCTAGTAATTCCTGAAGGTTATTGAAGGTTAATTTGTGAAGTAACAGTTTGGTTTTGAATCTGCGATTGCTGACCCATGGTTCGTTTCCCAGCTCCATGCGGTGGGGACCTGAAAGCTCCCAGTGGCATCATCCTGTCCCCAGGCTGGCCTGAGCTCTATAAAGAAGCCCTCAACTGCGAGTGGATTATCGAGGCTCCACCAGGATACCCTATCAAGATCATCTTTGACAAGTGAGCCCAAACTTTCAAAACCATCTCTAGTGAAGCCTCAGACAAGCGAGTGTTTTATTCATCTGTATGATATCACTTAATCATAGATTTATTAAGGTTGAATAATCGTATGATTCTTGTGTTCTTTCTTTCAAACGTCAACGTCCCATTATAAATGCTGCACATGTGGTCAGTATAAATTATGAGGTACTGAACTTTCCACAGTCGGCTACAAAATACTGCAGGATCGCCAGATGGAGCACAGACCCTTGTCTATGCTGGGCCAGTGTTTAGTTTGCCAGCTTTCCATTAAAAATTGAATATGGCAAAAAAGTTTTTGAAGTAGTTATAGAACATGATCTCTATACAATGTAACATATAAACTCCCAGTGGAATGTGCCCTGCCCATTATACCCCTTTTTCACCGCACTGGGGTTGGGACTGAATGGGACCCTCAGGCTAAGGTACTCTCTTGAATATACAGGACTGTGGTAATTGTTTGACAAAGGACCAGCTAGTTCAGGCACAGCACAAAATGTGCTTTGATGTGATCAACATATGCCCTCACATTTGTTTCACAGAATTTAAAAGACCCACTAAAATAACGGAATACTCAACAACCTTGATACAAAACAGAGAGAGTTCAGTGATGAAGAGATAGCAGTGTTCAGAAATGAAGCTATTTCCAACCAAGACATTCTACAGAGGTGTAATTCTACTCTAGCTAAGAAAATAAGAGTCACGCAGCTTTTATCTGCATCACAGCCTATTTTGTAGTGCAAACATGTTCACCTGCTCCCAAGAGTTTAAACAGGGCTGTTTTAATAGTGAAACGTATTTCAGCACGTTTTTTGAGGCTTGAGGCTTGAGGCTTACCATGGTGTCCACTGTCATTGTTATCTCTCAACACGTCTTTTGAGAATCTAATGCAAATTTACACATAATCCAAAAGCTGTCTTCTGTCAGTTGTGCAAATATTAGTAAATTGAGTGAAATATTTTATCATCAGCACATGTAATATCTCCTCCCACTATTTTGTGTGACATTTCAATGTTTTGAAATGTCACCCAACCTCCAATGTACATTTGTGAGGAAGAAAAGCGCGTTTGCATTTCACCGTGCACTGCCTATAAAGTGCATTTAGGCTTGTGTGCCGCTTTTGTACGTGGGCAGAATGCGTCTAAATTATGTGTGAAACTGGTCCAAAAGGCTTAGTACATCAGGCCCTAAGTGTATTTTATTTTTTATTTTTTGCTTATAAAAACAATAACAATAAACACGTTAGAATAAACACAAATAAACATGAATACATTACAAAGTGCATTCCTTGTTCAAAAATATTATTTTACAAGATTAGAACACAGATTGGGTTCAGCTTTTCCGTGCCTCAATCTAGCCAAAAATGAGCAAATATGAATTTGTAAGTCTTTTAAGGCTGAGGAAAGGAAAAGGCAATTTCTGTATTTTAATCTGCTCTTCTCTTTTAACGTGATTTCTCAGTGATATATGAACAAAACTAATAATGCACACAAAGAACCAGTTTGAACAAATCAACAAATACATGGGATTATGTCTTGCACCTCAGTGGCCTTTTATTGATACTCTGATTAGACGAATCATCAGTAAGCCCTTAGGAATCTGAGTATCTGAACTGTGCACTTGTTCATCCAGAAATTACAACTACGTCCAACAATAAAGGCAGCAAATAATGATTGAAACCATGGTAGCACACAGGAAACTCCAGTGAAACCATGGTAGCACACAGGAAACTCCAATTAAACATGCTAATGCATGTCACTATGATCAAAAGTATTTAGAAGACGAGTTTTTAATGAGTTAATCATTTGGGGAAAGACTCTGAAGTCTCTTAATGTATCTCAGCAAAATGTTAGATAAGGTCAAACAGCACACCTGATTGAAATAGTGACTAGCCAAACCAGTACTGGGTCTTAATCGAAATACTGAAACCTTAAGGTTTAAAAATGGCATAACATCTTAATTTATTGTAGTAACAGTTTGGACATGCCTGTTCAAATGAGGTTTTATTTATTTTTGCATGTATGTATATATGTAGTTATTTATTTATTTTCTCCTAAGTGATACAGAGAGCAGAAAACAAATAAAATGTGGCTCCTATAAAAGTTGTGGCACATTTTATATTGTCAAAGATTTTCATAATATTCAAAACTCAGCTTATAAACAGAAATAGTACAGAAAAATACCATATTTACATTAAAGTCTTGTAAAATTTTGCGTCGTTTTTCTGAATCACATAAACTCTCCTTGCCCAGATAAACTGCTTCAAAAATATTATCTTTGTAGGTCACCAAAGATTTTTGCTCAGTACAGTGTATCAGTGTGTGTGCATGCGCCTCTGTCAGTTATGTATTCATCACAGAGTGGGCTGCTCAGGCCTGGAGCCGAAGCTGCTGTGCTCCGCCTGCGCCATAACGTGGCGAGCAGCAGGCTTCAACACACTGCTGCAGGACACGCAGTCTGCTCCGCGTCTGAGCGTGCCTGGCTCACAGCTTGAGTGATGTTCCCCCTCTACTGTAGCTGTAAATAAGGTATAGCAGCTGCACAGAGGCTGACGTATGTGATGGAGCTGTCCATGGTGTCTGCGCCCCACCCGCAGACAAAGCCCACTCTTTCTGCCTGCTTCCTTGTAGTTGTTGCCCTGTTTCCAAGCTTTTGTGTTCATCTGCAGGTTCAGGACGGAGGTAAATTATGATGTCCTGGAGGTGCGGGATGGGCGCTATCCCTCCTCGCCTCTGATTGGTAGCTATCAAGGAACACAAGTGCCCCAGTTCCTCATTAGCACCTCCAACTTCCTGTACCTGCTCTTCTCCACCGACAAGAGCCATTCGGACATCGGCTTCCGCATCAGATATGAAAGTATGGAGTTCTGTTCACCTACTTCATTGTGTGTTTTAGGCGCTTTTCTGTTTTTTTCCCCCATTTCTTCAGAGTAGTTATTTGTTTGCTGTTTGTTTCATCTAAACCATTTCAGTTCAATGAGTGGTACTTAGACAAAGTGTGATATTATCTCCTCCATGGCACACATCATCGTGTTATCGGAGGCTGCTGATTAAAGCAGAGCAATTCTTAGTGCCTGCTATCAAGGGCTAAATGAAAGGAAATATTAAGGTATCATTAAAAATGATCACCACATTCTGTAGTGTTACAATGCTATGATTTCAGTCAGGGGGTGTAATTATGAAATAATGGGATGGTGATTGTTTTAATTCTAGTAATCCGCAGGGGCTCACGCCTGCACGCACATGCAAATGCAGCCTCGGAATACGGATGCACAGATGTGCACGTCGCATACATGAGCATGCACAAAAGCTGCATTGTGTGTGGAGTTTAAAGCGTCTGCCGGCATTTTTTGTGACTCGTGTAGTATTCACCTTTTCTCATAATCACTCCGTTAATCTCAACTTAGGAGAAATTATTGAGAGCAACAGTTCAAGCAGAAAGCACTGAAAGTGTGTGGGCACTAGTACTGGAAATGTTCAGGAAATCTCACTGAAAGTGGCACAAGAAAGAAATTTTGCGTTTGTTGATTGGGGACCACATGACTTAGAAACAAACTTTACACAAAGTGTGAAGTGTGTACAAAGGTTCTTTTCCAACAGACATATCAAACAATTAATGTAGTAACTACTTGGATTATTCAACGTAGTTAATCACGATTACCCAATAGACCTGGTTACTGCAACACCAGCTGCTCTGCAACTAGTAGGCCACCGAGGTCAGCATGTTTTAGTAATGTATTAGTTTTAAATCTATTTAATTTTTTTTTAGAAGTGGCAATGTGTGATTTGCATTTCTTTGGTGTTTATGCTTCATTCACACTCACACAAGTAAAAAAAGACTCAACATATTTAAATTTTCCATCAGATAGAAAACTAAAAACACTCTAAATGTAATTGTTTTAGGGGGGTATTTTGAATATTAGGGTACTTGATGGGAAATACCCATTGGTATTCAGTTGGGTCAGCCCTACTTAACAGCATTAAAAATAAAAAGTGGCGTTAATATTTTGTGTTAATAGTTTGTATTGAGACCTCGGTTTTTAATAAATGAGCATGTTTTATTCGTAGATTTGTGAAAACATAGTAAATATGTTTCAATAGAAAGCTGTTCAGATCCATTTTCTTTCACAAAACTGCGAAACTAAAGGAAAAACCACTTGCCATTGGGCATAATGACATAATCAATGCATTTTATCTCTTTTTTGTGATGTCAGCACTCATCAGCACCATTTGAACCACTTTTGGGCAAAAACTAAATTCAATATTTGCGTTTAACTGCTTTGTTCAAGAAGAAGCAAGCCAATTGTTTGTAAAATCTCTCCTAAAGCCTTACAGTTGCAGTCTGACCACTGTGTTGACCCTGGCATCCCCGTGAATGGGCAACGGCATGGCAACGATTTCTACGTGGGGGCACTGGTGACGTTTAGCTGTGAAGCAGGATACACGTTGAGTGACCCTGAGCCTCTGGAATGTGAGCCGAACTTCCAGTGGAACCGGCCCCTCCCCAGCTGTGATGGTATGGCCCAGTGCCGCCCATATAAAATAGCTACTGTTGGAGGAAAAGGACAAATTAGAGACAGGTCATTTATTCTAGCGGCGTCATTGCTTCCAGACTGGAAGGGTCTTTTACGGATTGGCGCTACCCTTTCCACCCCCTGCTCTTATTCCACCATAAATGCTTTTATACTTAAGGCCATTATTGATTTTTCCCTTTGGGTAATGATAGGAATAATTTGCCTCCATATGTTTATGTCCTTCAGAAGGGCACCTCTTGTAAACTCAGTTTTAGTGCTTTGTGAAAGCTGAGGGAGGTGCTATGTTTTAACAAATACTCCCCTCTCCCCAGCCCTCTGCGGTGGGTTTATTCAGGGAAACTCTGGCACCATTCTGTCGCCTGGCTTTCCAGACTTCTACCCCCACAACCTCAACTGCACCTGGATGATTGAGACCTCCCATGGCAAAGGTAAATGGGCTGAACTTTCCGCTGTTTGCTGTAAGCTGCGTTATTTCTTACCTGGACGGAGGTGCTTTAGCTTGTTGTGATGAGTGTTTCGAGTTTCAAGTTTCAATACGTTATCGCCTTTTAAAGCCACTGCTTCTCTGAGAGGAGCTTATTTCAGGGCTGCTCAAAAAGTGACATACAGTTTCAACAACGCATGTAACAAGTTGTCGAGAGTAGAGCCTTCAGAGAAACCATAGACAACTGCACACACATCACTCCACATAGTTTGTTAATTAACTGACTCGCTCTACCATTCCAGTGTCAAATGATGTCCCATAGCTTCGAAGCCATGAACTCTCAGCAAAACATACATTATGTCTGTGTATTCTTTTTTTTCTTAACCCTGACAAAAAACACATAATAGTTTCTCACTTTATATAATATTTATATAATTTCACTTTATTTAATTTCTCACTTTATATAAAACATAATAGTTTTAACTTTAGTGATTTTTATTTATGTTGTTTATGAAAAAAGTCACACCAATTAAGTATTTTTTTTTAATGTAAAAGAACAGGTTTAATGATATATATATATATATATATATATATTTTTTTTTTTTTCAAATTGAAATGTAAATAATACATTTAAATATTGTCATATATCCAAACTATTTTACATATGTAAATTATCTTTTGGCAGTGGTGTGCAGAAACATAGTCATAAAAAAACTGGAATGTCTTCAATGGAGGAAAGAATGACTCTAAGAATCTCATTTTTTTTATATGTGAGTAAATTGCTGAGAATACTGAGGGTCTGTGTTAGTGGTGTTGCTCACGAAACATTACACGATTTTAAACTGAAATAAAATAACATGAATGCAGTACTTTGTAATTTTCTGCAACTTTGGAGCTAAAGTGGTTGAATATTATATTATAGAAATGCTCATATTTTAGTCATTTTGTCTGTAGTGTTATAGTCAGTGGTGTTACTATACTGATGTTGTGCACAACAGAAAACTCTTGAACTATATATCAATATTAGTACCAATCTGACAAAGTAATCATAGAAAGACCCAACTATATTAATTATGTAAAGCTCACAGCTACAGCTTTCCTACAGAAATAGAAACATAGAATGATGATCTAGTATAGTATAATAATGTGACTCCGGTGCCATTCATCTACACTAATCATCTGAGATAATCATCTTAGATATTGTACACAGTAATTTAAGTTAATGATGTAGATGTCTTTGATTGTTCAACTATGTATTCCTCTTTTAAGGATTGAGAATATTTGGTACTTCTAAGACATTATCTTTCTAACTGCCCCCTTTTCCTTCTTCATCTGACAGGCGTCCAATTTACTTTCCACACCTTTCATCTGGAAAGTCCTCATGACCATCTGCTGGTGACAGAGAACGGTAGTTTCTCTCAACCGTTGTGGAGACTGACCGGCTCTACTCTGCCCCCTCCCCTCAGTGCGGGCCTGTTTGGGAATTACACCGCTCAGATCCGCTTCCTCTCCGACTTCTCCGTCTCTTATGAGGGTTTCAACATAACCTTCTCAGGTATGGAGATTCTAAATGACCTACATGGTCATTTTCTCACTTCTCTTCTAGACTATTGGGCAATGACGCTGAAAATGTTTAGCATCCCTGTATGTATAAGTACACTATATATATACACACAGAAAAGACATATTTGACACTGCCGCACCCTCCTACTCAAAATATTTTTCATGCACGGTGCTTATTATCCAGTCAAACTGATTTACCTTTCAGCAAACCTGGGAAACAGAGGTGTCTGTGTTAATGATGCTGTAGGTAAGATCTACCAATAAATGCAACATTCACTTCTCAAATGGCATTTAAGCAAACTACTGAAGTCAAGCTGATCACCACATCTAACTCTCAAGTACCTCTGCAACATCGATTCCACCTCTGCTCTGCAGGATAATGTGTATTCTAGGTGTGTTCTGTAACAGTGCTTTTGATACACATTATTATCATCAGATAAGCTACCTGTTGCCACTGCTAGTATCTGCAGAAATGAAATGACAGCCTATACACTGATCAACCACAACATTAAAATCACTGACATATGAAGTGAATAACATTGACTTTCTCATTACAATGACACCCGTCAAGAGGCAGGATATATCAGGCAGCAAGAGAACAGTAAGTATCTGAAGTTGATGTGTTGGAATCAGGAACAATGAGCAAGTGTAAGGGTGTGGGCCAAATTGCGATGGCTAGATGACTGGGTCAGCTCATCCCCAATATGACAGATATTGTGGAGTGTTCCCAGTTTGCAGTGAAGGCCCTAACTCACAAGACAGGACTTGCAGGACCTTCTGCTAACGCCTTAATGCCAGATACTGCAGCACACCCTCAGAGGTCAGAATACTGACCTTTTGGTGGCACAAAGAGGAACTACACAATATTAGTTTGGTACTTTTAATGCTATGGGTGATCAGTGTATGACGCTGTGCTGTTTCCAATAGGTTTTAAAGGGAAAGATATTTTTTGTCTCGTTAAACTCTTGTATTTTGCATATCCAAATTGCTATCGCATATGTGAATGATATTTAGCATGCTAATGCACTGTTCAGCTAGCTTTCAAGATGATAAAAACACAGCTTTTCAAGAAAGAGAAGTGCAATTGTACACCGTAATTTAAGGGTCAAAACAGCATTCTTGACCAACTAGATTTTTTTTTTTTTACAGTGAAAACCCCCTTTCCCCCTTGCTAGAGCTATGGATTCAATAAGCACCTGATGCTGGTAGACTTTGTTCACTCCCTCACGCTCTTTTATTTCAAATGTGAGCCCTTCAAGAAACTCTGTATAACTGCTGTATCTGGAGTGGCCTCATATTGCCTGCAGTATTGACAGTTCTACATTTTTTCCTGTTCTTTACACTATTATGTCATACCAAATGGAAATCATGTAGAACAAAACACTCTCCATTTGGCTTTTATTGGAGGTTTCTCTGGAAAGACATGACTGGTTTAACAGGACCTCCCCAGCTCTTATTTTCTGCGCGTAAAAATAATCCCCACTTGTGTGAGCCGAAAGGACAAAACCAGGAGCTTCAAAGCATCTGAGCTGCCCATTTTCTGCCTCTTTTTAGAGTATGATCTAGAGCCATGTGAGGACCCTGGTGTGCCCCCTTTTAGCACCCGCAAGGGGCTGCAATTTGGGGTTGGGGATGCACTCATCTTCTCCTGCTTCCCTGGTTACCGGTTGGAGGGGCCAGCGAGGGTGGTGTGTTTAGGGGGGCGGCGGAGGGTCTGGAGTTCCCCTCTCCCAAGGTGTGTTGGTAGGTGGTCACATGCTTTTCATTTTGCTTTGTTCACTATTTATAATACACACTTTCCCCTCCCCTAGCAGCACTATTCACTGAGTGGAGTACAGGGCCGAATCTTGTGCACACCAACACTTTTGCACACACTTGCACACATGCAGCCCTTTAATGTCTCGAGGTTTGTGCCAAGCCAGTACACGCTGTAAAACTGTTAGAAAACTGTTGAAACCATCTTTCCAAAGTGAAGCAAAAAAAGCAACCTGAAATTCCATTTGTGACAAATAACATAATCTGTATCAATAAAACTGTGGAATATCTCGGAGGCCAGATTTCCCCTAATTACTCAGCGGCAGAATGGCTGGCAGCGCTAAACTTAGAAAGCAATTGGTTTATGTTGTGATTTTGACATTTCAGTCTAAGCAAGTAATTACATTTTATATATTTTTCCTTGGCAACGTCTGCCCAATGGCTTCTGTTTATTTGTTTATATTGCACATGAAACTAGGTCAGTTTTTTGTGCAAGTAAGTAAGAGTTTGATTAAGTCAGTTATTCAGCCTTGCTTCTTGTACGTGAGGGATTATTTAGGTTAGGAACACAAAATGGTAATGGCAAATGTTAATCAGAATATCCTATTTGGCACCAGTGAGGCCGATAAGGACAAATTTGTTTATGTACTTATTCAAATAGAGTAGAGGTTCCCCATGTGTAATCAGTTGCTCCCCTCTCCCAGCATGAACCTGCTGCATGTTTGGGTGTGTTATTGGGGGGGTCATATGCGAGGTAGGGGTCATGTATCCTTTGACCTCTCTTCTGTCTAGCTGAATGTGGCTCTTCTGTGACGGGGAAACAAGGAGTCCTCCTCTCGCCAAACTACCCCAGTTACTATGGCAACAATCATGAGTGCATCTACTCCATCCAGACGCAGCCTGGCAAGGGCATCCAGCTCCGAGCTCGAGACTTCCGTCTGGAGGAGGATGACATGCTGATGGTATGGTGTGTGAGGGAGATATGGATGTGTATGTTTGTACTCTATGTGGGAAAAGGATGGGTGAGGGGTTTGCAAATTAGTTTGCAGCTGCTTGGGGCCCCTGATCCACAAAAGGCCTCAAAACTGTGCATTTTTTGTTATTTGAAAAACGTACTGAATGAAGTTCATTAGCTTTACTGCCATACTTTTGTTCTATTTGCATCATTTTAAATTATATATTCATTTCATTTATGTTGCCAATTTGTAATGATTTGGTCTCACAAATGTGTTCCATTTTTGCACTATGATTTGTTTCTGTACATCATTTGGGAGTGCCACGCTGTGCACATACTTAAAAATTAAGGGAATTTAAAAGATGCCATAGAATTTGCTTTAAAGTTAAATAAACATCTCCTACTTTTTTCTTGTATTTTATATTTTTCCTCAAGCTCCACAAAGTTTGTATGATTTTATATTTCAATATTAGTCATAATTCACTTTTACATTTTCCATCCTCTATTTTGATTGACTGCATAGAAACAAAGTCCTTACAAGAAAGTCTGTCCATATTTCCATGCATTCAAGGCCTGTCTTAATCTTTGAATGGGAAATCTGAAACTGAAAACCATGGTTACCTTTCAGCAAACATTTTAATCATAGGTAAAATCTGACAAATTGCATAGTTTGTGTCTTTTGACTCAAATAATGCTCAAAAAAGTTTCAGGGTGTTCTGACTACTGCTTATGTACATACGTATCTCCACAATGTGGGAGGGCTGTTCCTACTTGTAGCTTGACCAACAAGCTGGCTCTTTTTAGTGCAGGTTGGGACTTAGCATGTAACACTCACCATGGCATTTGCTCACAAGCAATCATATTCATTTATTAATGAGTGAACAGTCTCTTTTTTATAATGTCTCTGACTGAAACACTACTTATAGTATGGGCAGAACTAAACTGCTGTAGGCAGAACAGGCAGTAAATTCATAATTTTTGTGACATTACAAAAACAATTAATTGAAAATAGGCTGTTTTTGTATCTTAGTTTCCAAATATGGACTTCATGAACTGGAGAGTGAATGGTTCGTTTGGTTTTCAGTTTGGGTTTCAACATGTACACGCTGCTGAATGAAGCTCTATGAAAACGCAAATTTTGAATTAGTACTCGGCATAGTCAGTACTCAGGTTAGGGTCGGGCAGCAAAAGAATCTGATCGTGGGTATCTCTAATAATAGGTTTGTCGGTGTTTCAGGTGTATGATGGCAGCAGTAACCGTGCCCGCCTGCTGGGCGTCTTCACCGGTACAGAGCTGATGGACACGACTCTGAACAGCACGTCCAGCACAATGTTCATGGAGTTCATCAGTAACAGTGAAAACACCAGCAAAGGCTTTGAGCTCCACTTCACCAGTGAGTAGCAGCTGTGCTCTCTGCATCACTGTTACAGTACAACACCCGGCAGATTTCATCATCCCAGCTGCAAGCATCTATTTTTTCATAGCCTTTAGATTATGCAACATAACATGAGGACTAGGGATTCACATGCTGCCTTTTGAACTTGTTTTTTTTTTTTAAATAAAAGGGCTAAAACACACACACATGTACACAAGCCTGCGGTTTTCTCTGTAGCACTGGCGTCATGTCGAATGTTCATGTGGCCTTAGGTACACTCCTCCGTTCAAGCTCTTACCAGCTCTCTCCATAGCAACCTCAGGTGGGCATGAATAATAGAAGGCCCAGCACATCTTCCGCATGAGTGGATGCCTGTGTGTGTGATTTTGTTGCGAACAGCTCTTTTTCAATTCCCTCTTTCGTCGCTGTTCCTTAATCTCCACACGATTGCTTACCATAATGACTGCTGTGAAGCGACATAGAACCGATGTTTCAGGCTGAAAAATAACAGAGTCTCTCTCTCTCTCTTTCTCTCTGTCTCAGGCTTTGAGTTGGTGAAGTGTGAGGATCCAGGTGTGCCTCAGTTTGGTTATAAGCGTGAGGATAAGGGTCACTTTGCAGGAAGCACAGTGTCATACAGCTGCGACCCAGGATACACCCTGAAGGGGACGGAGGTGCTGACGTGTCTAAGAGGGGAGAGAAGAGCTTGGGACAGTCCCCTCCCACAGTGTGTGGGTAAGCTATGACCACCAGTGTCACTTTGGCTGTGTTTACATTACAGGGCTGAAGTGGCACACATCTGTTTTTTTTGCTAAATGTGACATAGATCTAATCAGATTTTTTTCCAGAATCTGATCTTTTTAAATCAGATTTGAGCCACTATCTATCCAATGCGGTTCATAGACTAGACAATCAGATGCATTTTTAACACTTTATGACTGATGACTATATTAAGAACACTCAAACAATTAATTTTTTGTTTAGTTTTACACATTTGCGTATGCACATATCACTTTTATTATTCTGTTATGACAAACACTACACTATTCAGTTATAACAAAAGTTGCATTTACCATATTCATTGTAGTTCTACTGCAATGACTAATTGTCTTGTCTTTTTTGGCATTTTTAGCATTGCATGTTGCTTTGGGACATGACCTTCATTTTCAAAAATGTGGGTCTTTTCAGGGCCAGAGAATGGTCAAACTGATGACAAAAGTGAATCGCTTACAGACCTTTAAGGCAGAAAGGCTGGATCTGGGTGCAAAACTGGAAATGAGCAATAAAGATAAGATAAAGATAAACCTTCCTAAAGCTTGTAATGTCAAAAATATTACATACTTGGCAACCACACATACACGCCCATCTGCCTTTTTTCAGCTATACCCATTCACTACTCAGTAGAGTGATCAGAAACAGAAAAGCCTTTCTTGGAAGGACGGTTTAAATGGAAAGGAAATGGTTGAAGGTTTTGAGGAAATACGATGTGAAATGGTCATGAATTGGGTCAAACTGCCTGAGTTTCATCATGACTCACCATGATTCCACCACTTCAGACAAAATTCCTGCCTGGAGGAGAAGTCCAGAGGTCGTGAGCAATGTTCGCTGTCCTTTGATCACGCGGTGTGACAGGGCGCAGGCTCGAAAACTGCCTGCTCCTGCATGCTCTCGGACAATGTGGCAGAAGAGCAGCACAGCTGCAAATGTCCAGTCCTGGTTGTATAGATCAGAACTGTCCAGCAGGGATAGACTCTTGGAAATAATGTTTTTTGGCCTGGACATACAGGTCTAGGACAAAAGCTTTAATTACAATATGTAGGGAAAGGCAGAGAAATGACTCAGTCGCAGATACAATTTTACGTGTGTCAAAAACAGTTCGAGGTCATGGTCTAGTGTACAGAGATAACACAGATGATCAAATTCCAAGAACAAATCCAAGTTATACAGGGGCAGGCCGAATCACGAAGGTCAGACAAAGCGTCTAATCCAAAATAGACAGAGCAAAAGTCAAAAACCAGAAACAGGAATATCAGAGGCACAGAGGCACAAAAAACACATCAAAATACAGGACAAACAAAAGCAATGAATAAAAACTCTCAGTACACCCTGAAAGACAGTTCTTCACAAAGTCCCAGAACAATCTCAGTCCTTAAATAGTGTTAGAACAGAAAGTACTCCAGTTACTCAGCCCTTAGCTAACAAGCTCCCCTAATACTGAGGAGGGTGAACAGCAGCACTGAACCTCACACAGCAGAGCTTTTGGTTGTGGAATATTTTGTGGAGTGTCTTAAAATGTACTTCTCATCCATGGATTTCATTTACAGAAATCATTCTTTAAAGAATCGTCCAATGAAAATTTGTTATGGAACCAAAAGTAGTTCTAAGGCATTGCTCCAAACCTATCTTGGCACCTTTATTTGAGTGATGGGCTGGGGCTTCACTATACACACTCACTGCTCATTGGATTTGGACTAGAATAAATGAACTGTTTTACTTGATTTGTTAACAGGTTGCTTTATAGCTGAGGTATCAAACAGATTAGCTGTGTAATGAACAATTTTGATGCTCACCTTGCTAAGGTAACTTTTTCCTCTGTCAAACGAATTAACAACATACCTAAAGAAGCACAGATTAGCTCATCAGATGTCCATATTTCTAAACTTTTAAACAAGAACGCTTCATTCTGGCCATGCAGTGGCGCAGTGGTTAGCACTGTTGCCTCATACCTTCAGGGTTGGGGGTTCGAATCCAGGTCCTGTGTTGAATTTGTATGTTCTCCTTGTGGTGGTGTGGGTTTCCTCCAGGGTCTCTGGTTTCTCCCACAGTCCAAAGACATGCGCATCAGGTGAATTGAGGTTTCTAAGGGTGAGTCCCTGCCTCATGCCTGTAGAACCAGGGTACCCGAGACCCTAGTAAGGATTAAGCAGTTGCAGAAAATGAATGTTTCATTCCTTTACCCATCCATGATTTAGCAAATTCCCCATTTAAAGACACGTTAGCTGGCTAAGTGATTCCTCATATTGTGACACAAGACACAAGCAAAATCACTTGAGTACAGTAAAACAGAGCTGCTTATAGGCCACCATTACCGGATCCAGCCAGAGCACAAAATACCTTAATGATACCCTATAAAATGATACACTGAATGAGATTACATGAGGCATTGCGTTGATATAATTTGGGAATTATCATTTTTATGTGATGTTGACATCCTTTGATGAGTAAAAAATACATTTGAATCCAGCCTTTAAGGTTACTAATGTGACTGCTCGCCAGAATCAATTTTGATGTTGTACATTCTTCAGACCCTTTTCTGTTTTTTTTTTTTCCTTCAAAACTGCACTTTTCTCCAGCTCTCACCATTTTTCTGTTCCCTCTGTATGTTGGGTTAGATTTTGACAGTGGTAAGGGGGTATGGGTGAATCATGTGATTGGACAAGTACATTGAAGATTCAGTGTGTGTGAGCAGCTCATTCTTCTATCTCCCCCTTCTCTGTCTCTATGTCTTTCTCACTCACTTTCACTCTCTCTCCCTCTCTCTCTCTCTCTCTCTCTCTCTCTCTCTCTCTCTCTCTCACACACACACACACACCCACACGCACCCACACACACATACACTCACACACACATACACACGCAGTTTGAGGACTGACAGCCCAGCCAGCAGACAGAACAGCCCGCCAGAAATTCTCCCAGTATTCCCAGTATTCAGCAGTCCATCCATCCTGTCTAGCAGCTTTATTACTTCTTGATGTCAAAACTGGGAATGCAGCTACAATGTTGACTTTTCTCTCCCGTAGCACGGAGTGTGTGGGGAAAGCTTTAAATTTCATAGTCTGACTCAAGCGGTCATCAAATTTTTACCACAGGCTCCGCTGTGACATGGTGACCATCATGAAATTCATGACCCAGGCTTTAGAGTGCATTCCCAATGTGTGATAAAAAATGCAACAGGCAGATTTTAAAAGTTAAGTGCTGCAGTTTTTCTGCTTACTTTTACCCACCGCCCAAGTTCTTCAAATGGCGTGCCAAACTTTTAAACCTGCCACGTCACCTCCTCTAATGTTTGCTGAGAAATTGCTCTGTGGATATGAAGCTCCCTCGCTGACTGTCAGATCAGTTTATTCAGGTTCTCACAGTCCAGTATATGTGTATGTGAATGTCTGTGTGTGTGTGTGTGTGTGTATGTGAAAGTGTGTGTGTGTGTGTGTGTATGTGTGTGTCTGTGTGTGTGTGCGTGTGTGTGTGTGTGAGGAATGACCAGGGTCATTCATGTCTACTGATATCTGATATCTTACTGTAATATTTATAGCATCTTTTTACATACATTTAGAATTTTTTTTTCCTCAGATTTATTTTTATTTTCATATTTTAAATTGCATTTTTTTTCTTTGTTGTATCTAAATATGCACTTTGATATCCATATGCACTTTGATATCCACTGATATTTATTATATTCATTATTTAATTTTAATTCAAAATATGCAGCCACATATTTTGAATTAAAATTAAATAATGAATATAATAAATATCAGTGGATATCAAAGTGCACACATTCAACTTTAATTTGAGCATATTTACATCTAATTAGCAACAAAATAAGCTTTTGCTAGTCATTATTATTATTGTGTTTTGTTCAAAATGCTACTTGTTTCCAGTTTTCATTTTCATTTGTCGAGCAAGTTCGCATCTAAGTGAAACAATAGAAATATGTATACAATATATAATACATATAAATAGCAAATTCAGTGTATCAGAGTTATTTAAGTATATTTAAATCTCACTTTGTTCAGTTGTGCTTAATCACATGCCTAACATTTAATAAATAATTTATACACCACAAAATCTATATCTTAGGTACAGACCGCCTCTTTTGCCTATTGTGCTTCATGCCTATATTCTAGTTCAGTTTGTTTAAATTGTAGATATTTGCGGACGAAATGATGAAGTGCCCATCCTTTGAGTATGTGTCTTAGGCATATAGTGGCATGTGTAAATCCTTTCTGTAATCATATGCTCAATAAGGGCAGCTCTACTATAATCACATCAGGAGTCTGTTTATAAGCACCTGCGCTACCGTTGAATTTTCTATCGCTGTGTCACAGTGTCCGGCCCCTGGAGACCTCAGTTCGGGATGGTAAGTCATATAGAGAGGAGGGACAACTCCACGAGGCTGAGCAAATATTTTTTGGGACATCCCAATGGGAGAATAATCATACAGCACCACTGTAGGAAACAGATGGGGAGAGAGAGAGAGGGAGAGAGGGAGGGGGAGAGAGAGAGAGAGAGGGAGGGAGAGAGAGAGAGAGAGAGGGAGAGAGAGAGGGGGGGCGA